>JBAPLH010000056.1:5830000-5832500 GCA_037897445.1 Ceriops zippeliana
GGGGGGGGGGGGGGGGGGGGGGGGGGGGGGGGGGGGGGGGGGGGGGGGGGGGGGGGGGGGGGGGGGGGGGGGGGGGGGGGGGGGGGGGGGGGGGGGGGGGGGGGGGGGGGGGGGGGGGGGGGGGGGGGGGGGGGGGGGGGGGGGGGGGGGGGGGGGGGGGGGGGGGGGGGGGGGGGGGGGGGGGGGGGGGGGGGGGGGGGGGGGGGGGGGGGGGGGGGGGGGGGGGGGGGGGGGGGGGGGGGGGGGGGGGGGGGGGGGGGGGGGGGGGGGGGGGGGGGGGGGGGGGGGGGGGGGGGGGGGGGGGGGGGGGGGGGGGGGGGGGGGGGGGGGGGGGGGGGGGGGGGGGGGGGGGGGGGGGGGGGGGGGGGGGGGGGGGGGGGGGGGGGGGGGGGGGGGGGGGGGGGGGGGGGGGGGGGGGGGGGGGGGGGGGGGGGGGGGGGGGGGGGGGGGGGGGGGGGGGGGGGGGGGGGGGGGGGGGGGGGGGGGGGGGGGGGGGGGGGGGGGGGGGGGGGGGGGGGGGGGGGGGGGGGGGGGGGGGGGGGGGGGGGGGGGGGGGGGGGGGGGGGGGGGGGGGGGGGGGGGGGGGGGGGGGGGGGGGGGGGGGGGGGGGGGGGGGGGGGGGGGGGGGGGGGGGGGGGGGGGGGGGGGGGGGGGGGGGGGGGGGGGGGGGGGGGGGGGGGGGGGGGGGGGGGGGGGGGGGGGGGGGGGGGGGGGGGGGGGGGGGGGGGGGGGGGGGGGGGGGGGGGGGGGGGGGGGGGGGGGGGGGGGGGGGGGGGGGGGGGGGGGGGGGGGGGGGGGGGGGGGGGGGGGGGGGGGGGGGGGGGGGGGGGGGGGGGGGGGGGGGGGGGGGGGGGGGGGGGGGGGGGGGGGGGGGGGGGGGGGGGGGGGGGGGGGGGGGGGGGGGGGGGGGGGGGGGGGGGGGGGGGGGGGGGGGGGGGGGGGGGGGGGGGGGGGGGGGGGGGGGGGGGGGGGGGGGGGGGGGGGGGGGGGGGGGGGGGGGGGGGGGGGGGGGGGGGGGGGGGGGGGGGGGGGGGGGGGGGGGGGGGGGGGGGGGGGGGGGGGGGGGGGGGGGGGGGGGGGGGGGGGGGGGGGGGGGGGGGGGGGGGGGGGGGGGGGGGGGGGGGGGGGGGGGGGGGGGGGGGGGGGGGGGGGGGGGGGGGGGGGGGGGGGGGGGGGGGGGGGGGGGGGGGGGGGGGGGGGGGGGGGGGGGGGGGGGGGGGTGGGGGGGGGGGGGGGGGTGGGGGGGGGGGGGGGGGGGGGGGGGGGGGGGGGGGGGGGGGGGGGGTGGGGGGGGGGGGGGGGGGGGGGGGGGGGGGGGGGGGGGGGGGGGGGGGGGGGGGGGGGGGGGGGGGGGGGGGGGGGGGGGGGGGGGGGGGGGGGGGGGGGGGGGGGGGGGGGGGGGGGGGGGGGGGGGGGGGGGGGGGGGGGGGGGGGGGGGGGGGGGGGGGGGGGGGGGGGGGGGGGGGGGGGGGGGGGGGGGGGGGGGGGGGGGGGGGGGGGGGGGGGGGGGGGGGGGGGGGGGGGGGGGGGGGGGGGGGGGGGGGGGGGGGGGGGGGGGGGGGGGGGGGGGGGGGGGGGGGGGGGGGGGGGGGGGGGGGGGGGGGGGGGGGGGGGGGGGGGGGGGGGGGGGGGGGGGGGGGGGGGGGGGGGGGGGGGGGGGGGGGGGGGGGGGGGGGGGGGGGGGGGGGGGGGGGGGGGGGGGGGGGGGGGGGGGGGGGGGGGGGGGGGGGGGGGGGGGGGGGGGGGGGGGGGGGGGGGGGGGGGGGGGGGGGGGGGGGGGGGGGGGGGGGGGGGGGGGGGGGGGGGGGGGGGGGGGGGGGGGGGGGGGGGGGGGGGGGGGGGGGGGGGGGGGGGGGGGGGGGGGGGGGGGGGGGGGGGGGGGGGGGGGGGGGGGGGGGGGGGGGGGGGGGGGGGGGGGGGGGGGGGGGGGGGGGGGGGGGGGGGGGGGGGGGGGGGGGGGGGGGGGGGGGGGGGGGGGGGGGGGGGGGGGGGGGGGGGGGGGGGGGGGGGGGGGGGGGGGGGGGGGGGGGGGGGGGGGGGGGGGGGGGGGGGGGGGGGGGGGGGGGGGGGGGGGGGGGGGGGGGGGGGGGGGGGGGGGGGGGGGGGGGGGGGGGGGGGGGGGGGGGGGGGGGGGGGGGGGGGGGGGGGGGGGGGGGGGGGGGGGGGGGGGGGGGGGGGGGGGGGGGGGGGGGGGGGGGGGGGGGGGGGGGGGGGGGGGGGGGGGGGGGGGGGGGGTTTGGGGGGGGGGGGGGGGGGGGGGGGGGGGGGGGGGGGGGGGGGGGGGGGGGGGGGGGGGGGGGGGGGGGGGGGGGGGGGGGGGGGGGGGGGGGGGGGGGGGGGGGGGGGGGGGGGGGGGGGGGGGGGGGGGGGGGGGGGGGGGGGGGGGGGGGGGGGGGGGGGGGGGGGGGGGGGGGGGGGGGGGGGGGGGGGGGGGGGGGGGGGGGGGGGGGGGGGGGGGGGGGGGGGGGGGGGGGGGGGGGGGGGGGGGGGGGGGGGGGGG
>JBAPLH010000056.1:7195000-7405000 GCA_037897445.1 Ceriops zippeliana
AAAGCAGTCTTCACATCAAGCTGCTCCAGTTCCATATCATATATAGCAACCATAGCTAGAAGCATACGAATGGAAGTGTGCTTAACAACTGGAGAAAATATCTCATTGAAGTCAATCTCTTCTTTCTGGCTATAACCCTTTGCAACCAGACTTGCCTTGTATCTTGCATCCTCAACTCCTGGGATTCCCTCCTTCTTCTTGAAGATCCATTTGCAGCCAACAGTCTTCTTATCTTTGGAAAGTTTCACTAAGTCCCAAGTCTGATTCTTATGCAGGGACTCAATTTTCTCAGTCATAGCAATGCTCCACTGGGAAGATTCAGCACAAGTGACAGCCTCTGAATAGTTGCTAGGTTCATTGTACTCCATCTCTTCTGCTACTGCCAAACAATAAGCAAAATCTGAGTTTGAAAACCTAGCTGGCGGCTTGATAGTCCTTCTAGGTCTGTCTCTGACGATACTGTACGACTGTACCTGTTGAGTATCTAGAGTACCCTCATCTATTTCTGAAGTGTCAACCCAAATCTGTTGACCTGACTTAGAAGGAATATCACTTTCAAACTCCACCTGCTGTGTGGAACTCCCACTATCTTCATCAATTGGCCTTAAGACTTCCTCTTTTGGATGCAGCATAGCAGATTCATCAAATGTCACGTCTCTGCTGATGAGGAATTTTGGAGACTTAGGGTTTGGATACCACAACCTATAACCTTTCACTCCAGAAGCATAACCAAGAAAAATACATTTCTTAGCTCTCGGTTCAAACTTTCCTTCATTAACATAAGCATAAGCAGGACAGCCAAATATCTTCAAATCAGAATAATCTGCAGGTTTGCCTGACCACACCTCTTCAGGTGTCTTACATTCAATGGAAGTACAAGGAGATCTATTCACCAACCAACAAGCTGTATTAATAGCTTTTGCCCAAAACTCCTTGCCCAAACCTACATTGGATAACAGACATCTAGCTTTCTCTATCAAAGTCCTGTTCATGCATTCTGCAACTCCATTTTGTTGTGGAGTTTTTACAACTGTGCGGTATCGTACAATGCCTTCAATTTTGCAAAACTCATTGAATTTGTTATTGCAAAATTCAAGGCCATTATCTGTTCTCAGCCTCTTAATCTGCTTTCCAGTCTGTTTTTCAAGTAAAGTTTTCCACTCCTTGAAGGTTTCAAACATTTGATTTTTATGTTTCAAGAAATAAATCCAAACTTTACGAGAAAAATCATCAATGAAAGTGAGCATATAAGCAGCACCCATACCTTTAGAGAGAACTTGAGAAGGACCCCAAAGATCTGAATGGATATAGTCCAATGTTCCCTTTGTTTTATGGATGGCTGTACTGAAACTCAACCTCTTCTGCTTCCCAAAAACACAATGATCACAAAATTCTAATTTTTCAGTGTTCTAACCACATAAAAGACCTCTCATACTCAAGGCAGCCATACCTCTTTCACTCATGTGCCCCAGCCGCATGTGCCACAACTTCGTCACGTCTGAATTTGAAACTGAAGTAGAAACTGCAGTTGAGTCTGTGACTGTTGAACCATGCAAGAAATACAATGTGCTAATTCTGGCAGCCTTCATTAATACAAGAGCACCTCTGGAAACCTTTAGAACTCCACCTTCACACCCAATCTTGTAGCCATTCTTCTCAAGAGTGCCCAAAGAAATAAGATTTTTTGTCAAATCTGGAATGTGTTTGACCTCAGACAAGGTCCTAATGACACCGTCGTGCATCTTGATCTGCACTGTACCAATCCCAGCAACCTTACAGACGTGATCATTTCCTAACAGAATACCACCATTAATTGACTTGTAAGTGGTAAACCATTCCCTGTTAGGAGTCATATATTGCGAGGCTCCAGTGTCCATGATGCAGGTATCCTGAAATCTGCCTTGGCCTTGTGTAACACAAAGCAGATCATCACTCTCATTTGCTGCCATACGAGAAAAATCATCAATGAAAGTGAGCATATAAGCAGCACCCATACCTTTAGAGAGAACCTGAGAAGGACCCCAAAGATCTGAATGGATATAGTCCAATGTTCCCTTTGTTTTATGGATGGCTGTACTGAAACTCAACCTCTTCTGCTTCCCAAAAACACAATGCTCACAAAATTCTAATTTTCCAGTGTTCTGACCACATAAAAGACCTCTCTTACTCAAGGCAGTCATACCTCTTTCACTCATGTGTCCCAGCCGCATGTACCACAACTTCGTCACGTCTGAATCTGAAACTGAAGTAGAAACTGCAGTTGAGTCTATGACTGTTGAACCATGCAAGAAATACAATGTGCTAATTCTGACAGCCTTCATTAATACAAGAGCACCTCTGGAAACCTTTAGAACTCCACCTTCACACCCAATCTTGTAGCCATTCTTCTCAAGAGTGCTCAAAGAAATAAGATTCTTCGTCAAATTTGGAATGTGTTTGACCTCAAACAAGGTCCTAATGACACCGTCGTGCATCTTGATCTGCACTGTACCAATCCCAGCAACCTTACAGACGTGATCATTTCCTAACAGAACACCACCATTAATTGACTTGTAAGTGGTAAATCATTCCCTGTTAGGAGTCATATGTTGCGAGACTCCAGTGTCCATGATGCAGGTATCCTGAAATCTGCCTTGGCATTGTGTAACACAAAGCAGATCATCACTCTCATTTGCTGTCATATGAGTTTCTCCTGGTGGATAGTTCTTCTAATTATACGAAAATTGAAGAATATAAATTGATGGCCCAAATCACAATCTGCCTCCAAGCTACAGTGCCGCTCGTGCTACAGTGACACCCGATGCTACAATACCACTCGAAGCTACAGTATTTTCTCGTGCTACAGTACCACTCTCGGTGTTACAGTGTTTCCAGTTGAACTACAGTACCCCCGCACAATCTACAGTGCTGTTTGCCGATCGATAGTGCCACCGTCCCGTTAGAACTCGATCTATTCGTTTCTTCCGTCAGACCCGCTCTGTTTCAGCGCCAAATCACTAGATCCACTCTGTTTCAACGCCAAACCACCAAAATGGCCTTGTTCGGATCTCTCTCGTCTTCCTCCTGCTTTTCTCTCTTCGTCTCTCTCTACACGGGTGACTCCGGTCCAGTTGCACGGGTGGTCGACGATGGAGTTCCAGTCGCTCAGCTTGTTGGCCTTCCGATTCGAGCTCGAACCGTATCAAGAGAAAAAAAAAAAATTTTGTCGGTCTTCAAGTCCTACACCCACCACCGGAAGGGTCCGGCCCGATTCCGCTCCCTCGACTTCGGCGAGCGAAACGACTACCTGAAAGGAGTTGTCACCGAGATCATTCACGACCATATGATTTTGGTTGGTCGAATAGAAAGAAACGGAGAGGGGGGGCGCTGACTTCAATTTTTTTTTTTGTGTGGGACGGAGAGAGGTGGCCGGAGAGACAGAGGAAAAGATTTTTTTCTTCTTTCGGCTCTGATACCAATTTGTTGTACCAAACGATAAATGAAGAAAATAACACCAGAATTTTACGTGGTTCGGTCTATGTGACCTACGTCTACGGGAAAGACAGAGGAAATACTCTTATTAGTAGAAAAAGTATGTTACAGAATACAAAAAGTGTGTCTTACCTCTCTAATCTCCTTCTAAATTCTCATAATCCTATTATGCCTATATAATAGGGATATAAGAAGGACAAAAGGATAATTTGAAATACAAAGTATATTTCAACAGGAAATCAGTTGAGTTTGATGTTTAGACGACTGTGTACCCGTAACCATCCACATTCGTGGCCTTAGGTAGCAAGTAGACAAGACAATTGCCGCTGCTTTGCCCATACTTAGCTAAAGTTTCAGTCTTATGCACTAAATAATTACAGGCCAACTCACCTTGCTCCGTTACGTGATCATTTCTCTTCGAAATCGTCTTGACCATAAAACCCGAGTAAAAGACTTTCGGTTCCCCGACTCTCCGGGGCACTTGGAACAGAACAGGGGATAGAAACAGTGACAGAAATGGCTTCATGCAATTCAATACCATTAGGGGTGACCTTGAGATGGCACTCTTCTTTTCGTGATCCATTAGCTTCTATCCTCAAAACATCCTTAATTTCCGAAGCAAAGAGTTAGTTTTTTTTTTTTTTTTTGACGTTTCTCTTCTTGGACATGGGATTTTATTGGTTTCTCAATTTTCCTTCTGACTTGTTTTTTGGTTTTGTTCTTTGTTCCTTCTGGGATTGCTGAGCCAGTGTGGTGGGCTTGAACTTCGATTTCGTCGTGCTGAATTTGACCAAGCACACTTCCTATTTGATATATAATGCTTCCCTTTACTTTAGCCCTGCCATTCAGAAGCAGTACTTTGAAAAGTATGGCTATGGAGAGGTCTGGTTCTGTTTTTCTTTTTCTTGCTTTTTTTTTTCTTCTTCAACCTCTTTTATCTGTTTGTTGTCTATCCACCAATTACAACTCACTGCGCATTTCTTCCATCGTTGATTTGGGTGCCTAATTTTGACGAATTTGATTTGGTGTCAGCTTGAATTCAATTGAGAGGTTAGCATTATCACCTTAGCTTATGACTTATGATTAAATGGTAATGACCCTTTTACGAACAATGAACTTCCCTTGAACTAGGTGTTCTTTTCCCATGTTGACATTCAGCAGATGAAAATTCGCTTTTCAATGGTCCCATAAAGGAAATTTTTACAAATCTGTCGCTTATGCTCTGTATCACCTTTTATGCTGCGGATGATTCCTGTAGCTGCGAATGACGTTGACTTTACAAGACATGGTGTTCTGTTGACGGCTTTTACATTTTTCCAAATTGCAGTTTACGAAGTAAGTCGCCCACTCTTCTTTCAGTTGGTTAAGTTTTTTCCTTGTCTCTCGGATGCTGAAGCCTGTTATTAACAACGTGGAAATCAAAAGGCCACAAACATTTCTATGGGAATTGTCTGTGTTGTGTGGCTAATAGCTGCAGTTTGTTTTTTCGTAGCTTTGCCCTCGCACTTTTGGCTTTGGCTTGCCTCTCTCTTCAAATAAGTTGCTATTTAAAATGAAAATCCTAGATTCACTTGGTTTAGAGAATCCTGCCCTTTGCCCTCGCACTTTTGGCTTTGGCTTGCCTCTCTCTTCAAATAAGTTGCTATTTAAAATGAAAATCCTAGATTCACTTGGTTTAGAGAATCCTGCCAGATATGTGCATGAAAAATTTTGTAAACATGAGGTTTCATGTGACAGGTATCATCTTATTTCAATTGTTTGAACTGCACCAATCAGAAGCTTCCCTAAGTTTTTTCACTATTGAGATTTGAGTAGCAGCACTAGGCAGGTATGAGTTTCTATGTTGCTTCCATGAAGGCAAATGTTTCAGTGCCAAAAATGCCTTGAAATGCATTTTGAAGGATAGGCGAGGTACACATTTTCGACAGCTATGTTAGATGGCCTTCAATTGTCCTCAGGTTGTTTGTCCATTTCGTAATATAGGACCTCTGCTGTTCCTCAGGATAGAGATTTTCATCACTTTTATATCTGCAGAAGACTTCGTTCTCAAGATAATGTGTCTGAATCTGATTTCCTGCATTGCAGCTCAAAAAAGAGAATAAAAAAAAAAAAAGAAAAGGATTTCCCCTTTGCTTTTGATCTTTCTGCTGCTGCGTAGATATGAACATTTTTCCTACTGGCTACCATATCATGCTTTACAATCTCATCTTCCTGATTTCTGCATGCGCTCCCTGCTTCCCAACATATTCACCCCCCCCCCAAAAAAAAAAAACCGTAAAAAAGGATTAAGAAAATGGAACAAGAATCTTTGATCCTAACAGAAGACTGAAAATTTTCAACTAGTTTTCTTCAGTGGATATCCACATCTGTATACAACATAGTGATGCAGAAGTTCAATCCTTGCTATTTCTGAGTTTTGAGAGTGGAAAGTTCACTTTTTGCGTTCTATATTATTTACATCGAGCTTTTCTTTGAAATGGATTTGTTGATCAACTGGTTGAAATTTCTGTCTAGCACATGGTCACCCTATATTCTTGCAGCTCAATTCAAGTTTTTATGACACACATCAAGTATATTCCACAGGTCAGTATTGCTGCCTTTTTTCCATTTTTTAAGGTTTTCACAGGGGAAGGACTAAAGATGCTCGTACAGTCATTTCCAAAGTCATCCCTTAATTATTTTGATGTAATAATCTGATTACTTTTCAATTCATACATTATAATAATAAAAAATACTTAAAATTTTGAATTTATGTTTAAAAATATATATAAGTAAATCTAATTAAACCATCTATAAAAATAGTGTAAAACTTATTGTCTTTTGAGAGTTCCATGATGTATAGGCCTATAGAGATCATTATAAATGAGTTCCAACTTCTTCTTTGCCTTAAGTGATGTTGCAGATGATAATGACACTTTCCCGTATTTTTGTGCAATTTCTGGCTAATACTTAAACATCAATGCTAGTATGGTCGTGTTTTTTGGGAACATGCACATGGTTTCATATCATATTATCTTCCTTTTCCTAAGAACAAAACTATATTAGGATTCCTTGTATATTCTTATTTGTGCTTACTTCCCCTGATATTGACATTTAACATCCTGCAGATCTCGATATGCTTTGACCTCCTATTCATGTGTCAGCATCACATCTTGTATCCTGCCAAGAAGGCAGTCATTGCTTACAAACTTGTAAAAGAGGCTTGGAGCCGCTTATTACGCCTTCGAAGGAGCCACGATCAGAACACGTGTAAGGTTTCGCTTGACTTACAATCTACGGATATATGTTAGGCTCAGTTAAAATTCATACCATTTTTTCCGTAGAATTTGCTTATTTGTATATTAATCACTTTGCGTTATTATGTCAAAAGTTAGTGAGCTTTGATTAGTTCGAGAAGTATCCCAGACCTATTCTAAGAGTCTAGCTTCTGTCTTGGCCAGAAACCTTGTACTTTCAAGTAGACCAGCATGGATGAGCCTTCTGTGCTTTGATACTCGAAGTAACGCTTGGGTAGGTAACTCATATCCAGGCCAGCGCCTTCATGCTGACCTCTCTCCCTCAGGGATGGAGATGTGGCAGGGACATTTGAACATCAAAATGAGAGCAGTTGAAAAAAATAATATATATATATATACACATACACACTGCAGAAGTATTTGAGTGGTTGCCTTTAGCCGACAGGCTTGGTAGACGGGAAACAAATTTTCCAAAAAGCCTCACATGGAGTGACTTGCACTCTTCTAACACAATGATTGAGAACAAAAGAATACAAAAGCATTTTCCTTCGTTCAAAAAAAAAGAAAAAAGAGCAACTTAGCCGCGAAGATCAAGATCCGATAACTGTGACTAATGATAATAAATTTACCAGCATATATTAGATCTGTTTCCTTTGGAATTACTTAGGCTTACCCAAGCCAATATTCAAGTGCCAATTAATTAGCCAATAGTTGCCTCTTTTCCACTAAAATGTCTGATGTTCCGAGTCATCAAGAACGAGAAAAGAGCAGTGCCAACTGCCAAGCATAGCTGCTGCAGTGGTTAAGAAAATGTCCTTTCTTTTAAATCCCTTTTTTTTTTTATTAAATTTTTTCAAGTCTGCCAATTTGCCATGTTGAGCTGTCAATTCTGATACCTTGCTCTACCTTACACCTACCATTGACCAATACAGACAATTTGCTCCCCAGGCTTTCCTTGCAATAATTATTTTCTCTGCCTAATATAGCAGCGCGTATCAACCCCATAAGATATTCAAGATCAATTTTTTCACTCTGTTAGATGCTGATGCTGGAATTGAGATTCAAAAAATTGCACATGAGGGGAAGAGAGCCCTAATATTACTACATTAGGGATCAAATAATCAGAATATAAAAAGTCGTAATGCAATTGCTAATAATTTCTCCCAAAGTTGGGTGTAACCGTTGGCTCTCATTAGATTTTGATTGAAAAGATACTAATAAACACACTCGCCTGCAAAATAAAAATCAAATTTGAAAGCTAAGGAAATGGATTGCAATTCAGAGAGAATCTTAGAGAAAGATGCCTGAAGGTGCAAACTTTTCTTTCACCTTCACCTATTATTCAGGAAGATTTTTCTGCTTAGAACCTTTAAGACATGCCCATAAACAGAGAACTCGAGTTTTTGGCCTTAGAAAGAGGATTGAAGTAATAAAAGGTTTCCGAAAAGTGAGAGATCTATTTATAAGTGAAATTGCTGGACAGAGCAAAAATATAGTGCTCTGAAGAAGTTGGAAATTGTAACAATATCAGAGGGCGGCTAAAGAATATTTGTTTCCCAAGCTCTTCATATGTTCTGTATTACGTGGTCGGACGAAATGGTGGAGACATAATAGACATTACAGCAACAAAATGGACAAAATTTCTGTCATTAGTATCATTCTCTACCACAGAACATAATCTACAATGTTTTCAGCATCAATGTGCCTTCCTGAAATTTTCCTTCAGACCATGTCCAACCCTCTATAGGTCATCTCTGTTTTCCTTCCAAGATTTTAAGGTTACAAAGATGCATCTGCATCATGGATTAACTATCACGGCCATTCATATCAAACAATGCAGAATAAAAGGATCTTCTCTTGTTTCTGTAACTTTTGATCTTACTTCCCTTACTTTTACGACCTGAAAACACCATGCAAATGATTGCCAAGAAACCCATTCCAGAAACCAGCCATAAAGCAATAATCCAGAATCTCAGAGAGCCAAACAGGCCTTCTGTCTTATCAGGCAGGGATGATTCCTGAGAATGTTTAGTTGGCTCATGAGTGCTTCTTACATTCTCACGTCCGTCAAATCTGCCAAACTTCCTTGAACTTCCAATTTTATTTGTTGTATGCCAGTTTGGGGATGATAATGAGCCAGGATCAGGGCAGTTTCTCTTCTTGTGATGAAGGTATAGTGCTTCATTAAGTGTCTTTGCACATTCTATGCTAAGAAGATTCCTCTGTAAGATATCAGCATCAGTCCGATCAAGTGTTGAAGCATCTGGAGGGTCTTGAAATTTAGCCCAGCATTTATTGACCACATCAGCATCTCTCCATTTTGCTTTGTCAAAGCTCCAATTCCCAACTTTAAATTCTAAACCATAATGAAAGACTCTGTACTTGACCCCAGGCTCAGGAATGTATCCCGGGTATATTAATATCTCTCTGTTTATGCTGTGGCGCAGTTTCAGCTGCAAGTACAAAAAATAAATAAGTTAACAAGAAGTAACGAAATCAATAGTGTTAAAGAAAAACAAACTCTTTTGAAATTTTGGAAAAAATGGTTTCTCTAAAGACCAATGAAAACAATTGAGTGATGGAGCATTGGGTGAAAAAAAAGATGCTCAATTGAAGCGAAATACCTCTGCTGCTCCAAATGAGTAACCATACATCTCACTAATCCAGCCAGATGCATATATATCTCCAGTTATATTTGTTGCATAATGAGCTTTATCAGACCGTACCTCCTCAGTTTTAAGCAACCATAACAGGGCAAATTGTCGAAGATCATCTATATGCATTATGATTACACCACCAACCTTGTCGCAAGCATCAGGGTGGCGTGTATGGAGTTTTGCAAGGTCATTGTCACAACCAATAAGGTAGCTAACAAACACAAAATTATGAACCTCGTTATTTTTAACATATGTTCTATTGCAACCACAAATGCCAGCACATGAGCAGACATACATGCATGTATGTGTGTGCGTGTGAAAAGGGGGGAGAGAGAGCAAGAGAGACAGCCACAGGTAAATATCTTATGAATTTGCCCTGCACTCACACCACAAGAATACAAAGAGTTTGTTCTCTTACTCATAGGGAGTTGATACAGGCCGGCCACGTGCAGCTTTAAATTCCCATGGCGTAATTGGAGCTCTCAGGATCATGTCAGCATCAAGGATGACTATGAACTCAGCATCAATAATTGCATGGTTAAGCCAATGAACCACCGCGGCAGGCTTATTAATTGCTGGGTACCTGAAATTCAATGAATAAAGGCAATATTAATGACTGATGCTAATAATCAAACATCACTTGTGTATACATACACATATGAAGAGGAAAATCTTACCAATCGCCTGTCAGTGGATGCCGGCTCATGGAAGGAACATAATGGGTGGGGGCCAGATCATGTCCTCTATATTGCTTTAAGTCTTCATCCGTACAGCTAAGAAGCCGCGTGAAATTTCCTGGCTGACCACTCTGGTGGAAACTGTGGACGAGGCCTACAGTCTGCCAGTCAAAGTAAGGGGTACATTCTGTGGAAAATATAGTGTGGATTTTTGGATGTGGCTTCTGTGGTTCATCAATGACCTCCTGCCCTTTTACAGCGTCCTTGATTTCTGTAATCTCAGGAGTAAGATATTTTGGGCGAGTCATTTCTGCAAAAGTTTTGCTCTTTAAAAAGCTCAAGTATTTTGACCATTTTGGCTTAGAACATCCATCTACAGCATGCTGTAATAGAAGGCCCTCATTCAAAGTGTTCATACATTCTATACTCAAAAGCAGGGCCCTTCTTTTATGTGGATCAGATTCCATAGATTGTACCTGCAACAACAAAACACCCATAAGTACCTTGGCTCAATTGATGTCATGTATTTAGCAAGCAAATGCAAGGCTTAAAGGGCCATTCAATTCACATGCATCCAATCCATATACTTTCTGTGAAAGACAAAGAGCACCAAATATATGCTTGGGAAGAATCCTTTATCCAAAACACTTGATTGTATTTCTTATTTCACCTACCTCTCTAGGATATGGAGGCTCAGGAAAGAGCCGACCGCATTCATAAACTAAGTTATCTTCATGGTGTTCTAATTTACTAAAAGACCAATCTCCCACAGTAATTGGCAAGCCATAGTGAAGTAGAATAGGCTCAACACCCTCTCGTGGTTCATAGCCTGGGTAGATCATCAAATCATCAGTAATCTTGTGTTGAAGTCCAACCTGAGCATATAAAATAAGCGAAATAGTTAATTAAAGTGAAAATTAGAAACACAGTAGGTAAAAAGGAACTAAATTGTAGGAAAACATGAACAAAATCTTACTTCAGCTGCACCAAATGAGTAGCCATACATCTCACTTATCCACCCTTGGCCATAGATGTCCCCAGTTATGTTGGTTGCCCAGTGAGCTCTATCTTCACGTACTTCTTCTGTCTTTGAAAGCCACACGGGTGCTAATGCTCGAAGATCATCAATGTGCATAGCCAAAAGGCCCCCAACCTTGTCACAGAGTGCAGGGTGCTTTGTATGCAATTTTGCTAGAATATTGTCACATCCAATCAAGTATCTGACAGTGCATTTCATAGTTGCTAAATCACAATCATTACAAAGGGCTACAAAACTATGATCAACAATAAAGATAACAAGCATTGAATATCACAAATTGAATGAGCATGCAGATATGACTCAGTTCATAGAATTCTCAGAGCAAGATTTCATATCATCATCCAACAGATACCAATTAGTCATCAGAATCACTCATGGACCTGCAAAATCATGCTTTCACTCCAATGCAAGCATGTCATAGCTAATAGTAGAGTCAAAACATTATCCAAGGGTGCTCAAAATGCAAAAGATTGGTCAGAATAATCAAGTACCCATAGTATGCTGCAACAGGTCTGCCTTTCTCTGCACCAAGTTCCCAAGGTATAATTGGACCTCTAATGATCATGTCGGCATCTAAAATGACAACCCAATCGACATTATCTGCATCTTTACTATGCTTAAGCCAGTGGACAACACCAGCAGGTTTGTTGATTGCGGGATACCTGCAGAGAACCAAAACATTGAACTTCAACCTGGTGTTTTATTTTTTGGCAGCACAAGAAAGACAGCTAATTGAAAGAATCAGTTAGCAAAACAGAAAATTTGATATTGTGAATTGGGTTCTTTAGAAATGACAATATCAGATGCCACTAACAAGGATTCTGCAAACCATAATTAAAAAGAGAGAGAGAGAGAGAGAGAGAGAGAGAGGAAATTGATGGCATAGGAGTTAGTAGGAAGCTGAACTCTATATTACCAATGTCAAGAAAAAAGATTTGAACTTTAGAACGCAAGCCTTCACAAATCAAACATTACTAATTCACAACAACCAATAAAGATTCCTTCGAGAGCGGGAAATTAAATCATAATCATCATATCAAAGAGAAAATAATTAGAAAAAGAAAAAAAAAAGGTTTAAGGGAGAAGAATACAAACTCACCAGTCACCGGTTCTCGGGTGTCTGCTCATGGAGGGAACCTCAAGAGTGGGAGCCAAATGCATCCCTCTATAATTCTTCTTCTCCTCATCCGTACAGCTCAGTAATCGGGTTATATATCCGGATTGTCGGGCCTTCTTGAAGCTATGCACGAGCCCCACCGCCTGCCAATCAAAGTAATTCTGGCACTCAACCGAGAACAGAGTGTGAATCCGATAACCCAACTCCACATCCGACCCGTCACCAACCCAGATGAAACCGAACAATACCAGCATCAAAGCCAGGAATTTAGCCATCGTAGCTCCCATTCAAGGCATGATTTCAAATGGGTTTGCGTCAAAGATCTAATCTTGTCATATTGATTATAGAGAAATCTGAGTAGTCAAACATCGATCTTTTTTCGTTATATATATATATAGAGAGAGAGAGAGAGAGAGTTGAATGAATAGTAAAATGAGTGGGCAGAGGAAATGGTGATTATTCAATGGCAAAAGGATGTGCACTTGATTACCAAAGACAATTAATGATTAACATCTTATTATTTTTAAGTAATAGTCAATCATGTGCATCGTGGGATCCGAATTGAATAAATTAAGGAGAGCTTGATCGTCAAACCTGCTGCAAGTGCTGATTAGAGCCGATTGAAACGGAGTCGTTAAGTTGTGCAACATGTTACCGTTTCATTGTCAAAACGTCGGCGTCTCTCTCTCTTCACGAAACCCGGCATGCCCAGTTGCCGGTTGCCGGTTGCCAGGAATTTTGAATTTGATAAAAGTTGGTGGCATAATCAATTAACGAAAATCATCGAGTAAATTGACTTTACAAATTATATAAATAAAAGAAAAAATATATATATATTATAAAATTAAAATCTCTGAAATTTCTGAATTAGCTGAGAAGGCCAGAGTAGCCAATAATTATGGGAATTACAGTGAGATAACAATTATTAACTAATTTTGTTTATCATTACAAAATAAATTTGATATTTGTAATTGTATGTATGTATATATATATAATATTATTTTTGCCTTGAAAAAAAAAAAAAAACAGTAGCAGTAACAGTGACAGTAAGTAGATCCCCCAAGTTTGCGCATCCCAAAAGCTTGCCGCTCTTTGATTTTCTAGGAACAGAAACAGAAATCAGAGGTGGAGATGCTGGCATATTTTGTAAGCATCGCCAGGGGTTCTAAATGACTTGCCGCTTGCCTCTTTCTCTGCCTAACATCAACTATCTCTTTCTCCGCAATGGACAAAAGTGTCTTGTTCTTCCTCTCCTCCTCCTCCTCCTCCGTCTACAGCTTGCAAAATCATTGCATGACTGTGATGTACCGTACACTTGCACTTGCATAAAGAAAGAAAGAGAAAGAAAAGGCCTTTAGATCTATTTAGCGCTTAAAATCTTTCGTTTTGCCCTATTTTCTACTAAGCATCTGGAGCCTCGGGGTAAATTGCATTGGGATGTGGCCGCAATATGGGTTGTCAGTTTTTGCTTTAAGATGGGATGTGGCAACATGATCAATAACTCTAACACAAAGTAGGAATTACAACATGAAAAGAGTTTTTTTTTTTTTTTTGGGGGGGATTACTTGGCGGAGCTGTTGAGAGACAAGAGAATAAATTTAGCCTTGACATTTAAGCCCCAATCGCCATTGAGGCCTGCATTGCTTCTTCTTATGCTCTTTTCAATTGGGATATAAAATCACATGCACCAAACACTCACAAGAAAACAATCTGTTTTTTTTTTTTTTTTTTGGGTGAAAATTTTGCTAGATTTTCATAAACAAGTTATTTTTCAACAAACAGACCAACGGACTCTTTTGGGCTCCCAAGTAATTTAAGTATTAAGGACGCATGCAAGCGCCACACAAAGTATGAATTTAGGGAGTGGAATCCTTACTTGTCCTTCTCTTCAGGGAGGGAAGAAAAAGAAGACACTACTTTTGGGAAAGAATGTGACATGTTATATGGGCTATTTCTCAGGAAGTAAAGATCTTCATCAAGACCGTAGAAGCTGTCCCATGAAAGGATAGAATCCACGCCATCGACCCAGTGTTTTAGGGAGTCCTCTTGAATAGAAGGTGATTCACTGACAGATGGGTTGCTAGATTCTTCCGCTGATTGCGAAGAATTCTGAGAAGTTGAAAGATTGGTTGCTTGGTTAATCCATGACTCCACATCCATGCCTCCACACAACATTTCATACTTCTCCGGAACTTCACTTGTTTCGTCCATTACTATTTAACCCTGTTCTAGACTATCAAGTTTCTCAACTGTGTGATCAGTCTTGCCTTGATCATCCTTTGAATTAGCTTCCAAGCTGTTTTCTTGCATTTTGGACGAATCAGACTCTGGAGTTATCTCAGTTTTATCACCTTTAGCACCCTTTTCTGTTTTCCCAATGGGCTTGTGGGTTGAAGGGTCTAAACCAAGATGCTTTAGCCTCTTTTTTATTCTGGTATTCCAGTGGTTTTTGATTTCATTGTCCGTCCGACCGGTAAAATGTGAAGCAATGTTAGACCACCTGCAAAAAGGTAACACAATATATTGCCACCAGGAACCACCATTCGGGACTATTCCAAATAATCTTCAGGCTTCACAACTCTTTAAACTTAAATCAAGAACGCATATACCTATTACCAAGACATGCATGAAGCTGAATAATCTGATTCTCCTCCATCTCTGTAAAAGCACCTCTCTTAATATCCGGCCTCAGACAATTAATCCATGTTAGTCTGCAACTTTTTCCGCATCTTAGAAGACCTTCATAATCCCACCAAAATCACGTCGTCTTAGTCAAAACTTTAACCCATTTATTGAACATAGGTTAATGAGATGTGCATGCATGTAAGGACTCCTTTAACACAAAGGTTACCTGCAAGCTTAGGAACCATTCTCCAGCAATGGATACCATTGTTGAGGACAAAACTCATGAGCTTGTGATCTTCCTCGATGGTCCATGGGCCTCTTTTCAATCCCACCTTATCACAACAAGGTTGTCTTCCCATTTTCTGCAGACTTCGCCAAGCTGAAGCAATCAATTAAAACCTTGCCTTCTAGCAATCTTACAGTAAGAGGGCAATGCTCTTTTAGGAACTTATAGTGCAAGCAAAGATGCTGCCAGTTCATTTGAGCTTTTAAAAGAAAGAGGTTTGATGTTGTTTAAGAAGGGAGATACATGATTGTATGGAAAAGCATTGGGAGTTGATAAAAAAAAAAATGCAGAGAGGAAGGGTTTGCAATGATTAAAAAAATGGCCACCACCCTCATTGGAGACAATGCATAAAGTGTACAGGGAATGAGAACCAGACGTGGGGTTCACAATTTTAATTTTTGCTGCTAAAAATAGACTTCTTTCCATTGGTTTCAATTTATAATGAGCCTAGCCTAAAATATAATGAGCCTGGTAGGATTCTTTGGTTCCTTAAATGCTGGCCATTTCTGTCGTTGGTGGCAACTTTTATCATGTGAGAGATAAAGAAAGATGCCTTCTCTGCAATTGCAGTGTTTTCTGAAATTTCCTCTGATGGGCTCACTTGAGTTGGAGCGTTGGCAAGTCCACGTAAATTGGCAACGCGACAGATAACATGGTTGTTTTCAGTCAATGTTTAATGATTAAGAACTAAAATTGTGAAACACACGATTAGCCCTAATGACAATGGTTAAAAAACATAAAGTCTTTACTTGCAGCTTAGAAGTCTACTGATATTGATTTTTTTTAAAACGGTTATTATAAAAGAACAACTCAGGCCGGGCATTTTCATGAAGCACTCCTGGTCAATCCAATTACGAATTTGTCAAACTTCAGAAACATCATTATTAAATATCCATAACCAAACAAACCAGATTGCCATAGATATGAACCAACACCAGTCAAAAATATCCAACCATTCCCCTAATTATTACTGTTAGAATATAATTGGTAGCCAACAGCAAGAGAAATTGGAGCCCAAATTGTCAGAGCTAGTTGAGCTCTAACAATTACATGTATGCATGCAGTGACATTGCAAGTATTTTTGCTTCCGCTGGGAAGTTTGCTACCTCGGATAGCGATATTCTTGTAGGCTGATTGATTGAAAAAAGGTTGCCTGCAGGCGACAAACTGTTCTCTTTTAGATAATTAAGATTTTGTTGGAATGATCTGTCTAAATGACAGTTGCATCACTTAAAAAAACATCCGACGAGGTATCAATCGGCTAAAGTAAATCAATAGCAAAGATGCCATTATAAATAGTCAAACCCCTGGATGGAACGGAGCAGCTTGTTCCACTTAAACTGGAGTCACCTTTTTGTTTCTACTAAGTGTGTTCTATTGCATTGGCGAAAGGAAATTTTGGAATCTTACGATCAGAACAGGACGATTTGCGGGAGGGCTCTAATTGTCGTTTGGAAAAATTGGCTTCAACACGAGATACCGCTGATACTAATGTAGACAACGGAGTTTTCCAAAGTCCCAGGAACATTGTTCATCTTCTGCATCTTTCGATACTCTTAGCAATCTTGATGATGCGCCAAAAGGGGGGTTTTCTCCCCCGGGGGGGGGGGGGGGGGAAGTTGTCACGGACGTATGGCCAATTATAAAATTCAAAGGCTTGGCAAACCCAAGGCCTCAAACGATAAATACGACTGCTTGAACTATTGCATTGACATCAAGTGCTTTTCACGTCTTTCATTGACCCAACAATAGCCTTGAGCTCTTTGATCTAATGATGCAGGATTGTCAAGAGCTATTTAACCCAAAAACTCAATCTACAAGATGGGGTTCCCATGATTAGCTCAAATATTACTCTATATTTATGAAACTAATGCACTCATTTTCAACTCAAACCTCTTGAAGTCATTGGAGGTGAGGGGCAGATATCAAATAAAAATTGCTTTGTCTCATATACTTAGCCAATATGTGATACATTTTAGCTTAATGATATTAAACTTATTGCCTCAAATATTAAAAGTTTCGAATTGGAACCTTATCGGCCCAATTAAAATTTTAATATTTTATTTTTTTTCTTCTAAGGCGTGCCAAGAGAGGAGATTTGTGAAACCAAAAATGGGGGGAATGCAAAGCCATTTGCTCACTGCATTTAGGCCTTTTCCTTTTTGGGCATACGATTGGTAGGCTAAGTCCACATTAGAGAGCCCGTGCGAGGCTGGTTCTGGTTCTCATCTCATGATTTGTCCCAAAGGATTTATGAAGATCGTAGCTAATGGTAGGTTTGTGGGGGCCCCCAGGTATCCCAAAGGATTTATGAAGATCGTAGCTAATGTCCGCAGTTTCTGTATATATGGATCGTCTCGATCAAACTCTCAATCCAACGCGACCTTGAAGAGAAGAAACCATCAGATATCAATTATAAAAAAAAAATAAAGAAATAAAAAAAGAAAAGAAGGAGAAGAAGGAGAAAAACGTGGCAAAGCTCGAAGAATGCGATGCAGTAGTAGTAGTGTTCGAGGATCGGTGGGTCCCGCGTGCTAAAACAAAGGGACAAAGCTAACAAAGTACAACGAGTGTGGAACGGTGACATGTCTTTTTCAGAAGATTGCCACCAAGTAACACGACAGGCATCCCCCACCTGCTGCAAAAGGGCCCACCCGCTCGCGGCGATCAAGGGTTGCGTGGACATATAACGTTTCTTATTGACATCCTCGTATCGTATCCCTGTCGTGTTTTTATTTAGTTCCCCCATTTCCTCATCCGTTTTAGGTTTCTTTAGATTTAACGAAGAATGTAAGAAGACAATGCAAAGATCTTAATTCAAATTCCAAGTTACTTTCAGTATTTCAATGTTTCGTTACTTTTTTAAAATATAAGTCAAAGTGTTTTGAATACCTTCAAGGGATCATCCTTCATGCTGAGTACTGACTAATGCGTGTGGTAGAGAAGTTATTACATTTTATCAAACAAACAAACCAACAAAAAAAGTATAAATTAATCCAACTGTAAATAAATAAAAGGACAAGATGAATTTTACTTTATTGAACAACATACTCACCACAAAATTCACAGGCTATACAGTTACTTATAGGGATAATTTTAGCTTTATTCAAAATATATAAAAAAAAAGAAGAAGAAGAAGAAGAAGAAGATACCGGTAAGGAAATAAAAATCAAGTGCATATTTATTAGTTTTTTTTTTCCCTCTTCATCTTGAATTTTCTTTCTTTTTTTTTTTTTAAATTGATATTTCAACTTTCTTCTTTCAAATAGACGTACAAAAAAAAAAAAAAAGTTGACAGGAAAGAGCGAAAGCAAGGAAATATTATAAAGAACAAAGACCGCATAAAAACCGACATCAACGGTCGAAACGAGACCATCATTAGTGATTTAGTCATTTTTGCATTGCATTGGGATGAGAGAGAATGAGATATGTTTGCCGTCCCTTTCTCTCTCCCACCAGCCCCTTTGCCTCTCTCCCTCTCTCTCCCCCGCCCCTTGCCTCCCCCCCATACCCCCCACCTCTTTCACTTTCTTCTCCTCTCACTGTTGTTCCAAAAAAAAAAAAAAAAAGAAAAAATCTCAAAGAAGTTTCAAGTGCGGAGAAGCATAGCAATACCCCCACCAAAGAGAAATCGAGGCCACCCACCAACTGGAGTATATATGAAAGTGGTTTCCAGGCGAGGTAACACATATGCACGAGAAAAGAAAAGAAGATGAAGTGGAAGTCGGTCGTTCATGTTTTCGTCGCTGTTGTTGTTGTTGCTACTGCTGTTGGGTTTAAGTAACAACAACGGCGGCAGCAGCTAATTACCATGAGGGATCGGAGGAAATACCGCGACGTCGTTTCCCGCCGTGGGCTCTTTCGCTGCCTCCCTTTTTGGGGTCTTCTTTTTCCTTCTCTTCACCGGCTTCTCTTTCTCTACCTTTCACCTCTTCTTTCGAGGTATACACGTCTTTCCATGCTTCTAATTTATCTATTTTTTTCTTATTTCCTTGTATTTCTACACACACACACACACACACATACACACATTTTTTTTCCCCTTGCTTTCGGTGTCTCGAATTCGCTTTTTTTTGTTTTTTGGGAGAATTCGGTGGTGGAGCATTCCCAAGATTCCAAAAGTAAGACGGTCAGTTGGGTTAATACTTTTGTTTCCATGGTGCTTGTTGATTTGACGTCACTAATTTTCCATTTATCTTTTTTTTTTGGCTTTACTTTTATGGGAAAGAAAAAACCAAGACGAAATAGAGAAAATTTGTTTTTGAGAATGCCCTCCATTTCCGGTCTTTAATCTGTTTATATAAATATAGATACATATTTGTTAATGCAGAAAAGTTTCGCCCAGATATCGTCCCGAAATGGCGGTCACCGGCGATGAAAGCCATCTCCGGCGAGTCTCGGACGAGTCCGGCGGTATCAATTCGTGCAACTGTAACGCTGCCAGACCAAGTTCTCGTGTTCCTAAAATACCCTCCATCGGGTCGGTTATTTACGACAAAGGATCTCGACTGCGCCTATTTCTCGGCTAACTCATCTCAGCCGCCGCTCAAGCTGCCGCCTAATCACATAGACGGCGGTGATCTGGATAACCAGATCTTGCGGTGTCCTGCGAATCCACGTGGCTTGACTGTCTCTATTGCCTTGGAATCAGGGGTCCACATCCAGCCTGGGCCCAGCCACAGCTGGGAATCGCTTGTGTATGAAGCTATAATCGACCGCGACAACACTACGGTTGCTTTTGTCAAGGGGCTTAATCTCCGGCGGGACAGGCTTTATGATGCTTCGAGGTTCGAGTGCGTGTACGGCTGGGATTTCAGGCGACCCAGGTTTTTGTTGAGGTCGGACGTCATATCCGTCGCTCAAGAGATCGTACGGTGCGAAACTCCCCTGAGCGTCTTGAGTGCCCCGGCAAGTGTCAGCAATTCCATCAAGGTCTCTGTTAGGGCGAAAGGAAGAGGAACGCTGCACTCTATAGCCCGGCCCAGGGCGCAGCCCACAGCTGAGCCCTACCCGGGAACCCGAAAGCGTCATCAAATGTGCATATGCACCATGTTGCGCAATCAAGCCAGGTTCCTGAGGGAGTGGGTCTCGTATCATGGTCTAGTTGGGGTGCAGCGTTGGTTCATTTATGACAACAACAGCGAGGACGACATTGATCGTGTTATAGAGTCATTAACTGATGCCAATTATAGCATTTCGAGGCACGTGTGGCCCTGGATCAAGACCCAGGAGGCAGGATTTGCCCACTGCGCCCTCAGGGCACGGCCCCACTGCGAGTGGGTCGGTTTTATCGACGTGGACGAATTCCTGCACTCGCCAGTAAGGTCAGCCTTAGATGACGTCCTTGTTAATCAATCCCAATCGAGTGACATTGGCGAGGTGCGCGTTCCGTGCCATAGTTTTGGACCCTCGGGGCTCAGGCATGCACCGCCACAGGGAGTCATGGTGGGCTATACGTGCCGGATGGCGGCACCGGAGAGACACAAGAGTATAGTAAGGCCGGAGGCACTGAATTCCACATTGATCAATGTGGTGCACCATTTTCACTTGAGAGATGGTTTCAGATTTGTGGATGCGGATAGGGGCGTGTTGGTTGTTAATCACTACAAGTACCAAGTGTGGGAGGTGTTCAAGGAGAAATTCTATAGGAGGGTGGCTACCTACGTGGCTGACTGGCAAGATGAGCAAAATGTTGGGTCCAAGGATAGAGCCCCCGGCCTGGGGACCAGAGCCGTTGAGCCACCGGATTGGTCCACTCGGTTCTGTGAGGTGACTGACACTGGGCTCAGGGACATGGTATTGCAAAATTTTAAGGACCCATTAACCGGACTTCTGCCGTGGCAGGAAGTAGACGGGAAATGAGCTTGGTTCAAGAGAACTGAAGGGCTGCAGCAGAAAGCTTAAGCGGTCGTTATCACTTGGAAAACCATGAAATTTTTTAGGGGTTCGTTCCCCACACTACCCTCCTCCCCCTTGCTAATCAATACTCTTTTTCATTTTTTTTAGTGGTCCTTCTTTTATGATGATGTAAAAAACCGTGTAAAGAGATGTAATGGATTGATTCTTTTCCATTTTTCTTTGTAGAAATGATGGTAGCACGCAGTGCCGTTTCTCCATTTCATTTTTGGTTGACAGACGTCCGTTCCATTACATCATGAAAATGATAGCGCATCTAAATTGATAAAGCATCGGCTGACCGAGTCCAATTGGGCTTTGGGTGTACATTATATTATTGTTCTTTGTAATTGCGCCATTCTCGCGGCGAAGCTGCAGCAAATAGCCCCCAAAATATAAGGGGGAAAATAGTCTAATGATACGCAAGAAATATTTGTACATAGAATGAGAGTAAAATAAGGTGACATGAAACATTCGGATATTAGAAAAGGTTCAGAACTTAAAATATACAATTTCTTGAAGCAGATAGTCGATTTTATTTTATTTTTTTATTTTATAGAAGAATGAAAATTTTATTTTTATTTTACGCTTTTTGACATTTATGTCACTTTTTCTTTTGACGGGATGTCGACTAAACATTTATTCCGGTACGAGCACATTCACTCTTAACCTTTTACAAACTCCACGATTATAGCCGTTACAATCTGCTCGTAATTCCTTTAGATTTAAAAATAATAATTAAAAAGAAAAAAAAAAAGTCGACCGTTGGAAACTCATTAGTCCCTCTGGAAGAAGAAAAAGCATCAAATCGTTTTCACATAATTGCTCTCCTTCCAAAACAACATTCCAGCAAACCCTCAATGCTGCGTGAAGAATCTAAACAGAGTCCACCAGGGCAAAAGCAGCCAGACACAGAGGAGAACGGCCAAGATCTGGAGAGTTTTTTCAGTCCTCGATTTAAATCGGTGGCGGCCATGGCTGGCTGGGACGAGGAGTCTATTCTTATTGCCAGCCTTATCGTGGAGGACACCCCGGAAAGAGGCTTTAAGCACAAGAAACGCTCCATTTCCAATTTCAAGACCCCGCCTTCCTCCACTCCAGGGAGGTATTGCAAAACCCAGTGCTCATTTTGGCTTCTTGTTTCCCTCTTCCTTTGTTTTCCTGGAAAATTCATTCTTCAACGATCGGGATTTGTGTTAGGAAATGTGAATCTCAAACGAATACTCCGATTCGTGGAGGACACCCCGGAAAGAGGCTTTAAGCACAAGAAACGCTCCATTTCCAATTTCAAGACCCCGCCTTCCTCCACTCCAGGGAGGTATTGCAAAACCCAGTGCTCATTTTGGCTTCTTGTTTCCCTCTTCCTTTGTTTTCCTGGAAAATTCATTCTTCAACGATCGGGATTTGTGTTAGGAAATGTGAATCTCAAACGAATACTCCGATTCCTGTTCCCGTTCTTAATCTGGATAAAAAGGAGCCGGCAATACAAGGTATTGGTCCTTCCTCTGACCTTTTGGTAATGGGTTGTTGGTCCTTCGATATTATAGACAGAAAATTGACTATTTCATCTTGTTTTTTTTTTTTTTTTTTTTTAACGCGGTCCTGCTGATGAGAAGAGAATGATAGAAGGAAGCAAGAATTAGAAGTTATTGTAAATGAAGAAAATAGGGCACAGGGAGAGGACTTGACCTTAGAGGATGGGGGCATTTCTTGCTCAAAGCCGATTATTCCTTGCATGGATAAACTTAGAGAAGAGCTTTGTTGTGCAGTGAGAATCTTTTTGCTCTTTTAGGGTTTTGAATTTTTTTTTTCTTAACCCCATAATGATTGAAGAAAACTGCTATTTTCCTGGCCTTCTAACTGGATTTGATGTTCTCGGTACAGATCTGTTTGGAGATATGCTTTGAGCCTAGTACCACTTCTTGTGGACACAGGTAAACCCAAATTTTTAACTTTACATAACTTAGGAATAGAAGTCTCAAATTAATCGCTTGACTAGGTCAAGGGAGAGAATGAAGTGGCCTAGTTCCCGAGCCAATAGTATTACTTCTAGACATAAGTAATTATATTAGACGCTTTAGAACTTTGGGTGGTGATTTAGTTCAGTATGGCCTCTTTGCCTGTAGTTTCTGTAAGGAATGTTTGCGGTCTGCTGCTGATAAATGTGGGAAGAGGTGCCCAAAATGCAGACAACTAATCAGGTAAATTCTGATAACTTCAGATCAATTAGTCATTCAAGGTTCATTTGGGAGGACCATATGATTGTCAAGCAGTTTTGAGATTAAATATAATTGACAATGTGAATATGCAGCAATGCGAGGACTTGCAACTTGAATACAGTTCTTTGGAACACGATACAGCTTCTGTTTCCGCAAGAAGTTGAATCAAGGAAGGCAGATGAGGCCTTGAATAGCAAAGAAGCTGAGCATCAAAGCCCAGAAGGGGGAAGCAATTCTGGTATAAGAAGGCAAAGTTTAAGGAGAAGACAGTCGGTGAGCCATGACGAGGATTCTACATTGGCTCCGAGGCTTCAAAGAGAAGATCTTTCGCTGCTTATTAGCAGAAATTCTAGTATAAGGAGGAGGAGGCAAATTACTAGCCAAGACGTGGATTCTTTGTTAGCTCAAAGGCTGCAAAGAGAAGATCTTTCACGGATTGTTGGCAGAGTTGCAAGTGGAACGAGAAGGAGGAGGACCCCGAGCCAGGATGAGGATGCTGCATTAGCATTGAGGCTCCAAAGAGAAGAGTACATGGAGGCATTTAGGGAAACCAATGAGCACTCAAGAAGCTCTCTTTCTTTGGCTAGAGCAAACTTGAGGGCCATGGCATCTAGGGCCATTAACACTCGTATCAGGGGGCAACCTATGTAGCTTGGTTACTAATGTACGGGAATAAATGCAATTCTTCTTGTGACTGTGAGCCGTGACAATATTTCATCGGAACAGGCAAAAGTTAGTTTCATTTTTCCAGTCAGTGAGCCAATAAACAGAGACTTAAGGTTGATAGATCGGGAGAAATATTCTGATACCATTTCAATCTCTCCCCTGGATAAAGTGTGTAGGGGTATGTATTTTTAAGTCGCTTTTCCCCGGCTGTTCTTTTGGCAAAACAAGTTCTCGTAAAATCGATGTCATTTCGGTTCACTTACATTTTGAGGCCCAAAAAAAAAAAAGAAAATGCAATAATATATATATATATATATATATATATATAATTCATTTGTCCGGCAGGGAGACAGACGGATGAGAGACAGGCCGTAGATGGAAAAGCTAAAATTACAGTTGCATGTTGGATGACGACATAAAAGATGCTGGCTGGTCAATATATTAACTATATAAGCTCAAAAAATAAAGGAGCAGGTAAAAATGGGGCGAAAAAATTTGCAGTAGGTGCGCAAGGCTGCAAGCTGACAGCTAACGGAAGCGGGGTGAGAAGGTCAAAACTTGATATGAATGGAAGGACAATGAGTGCGCGTCTTCGTCTTCGTTCCACGGGAATTTTTGCCTCGGCTATTTGGTGTGAATTTGAAAGGCTGAGCTTTTAACTCAACAGAAAAAGTTGTCCCATTGTGATGTTGAAATTGCATTATTTAAGTCGCACTGGTCACAATCTATATAGCAACAAATAAACTTCATTGGCATGGACTTACCATGTCAGTCGGCTTCTTTTTTTAGCTGCTCTCTACATCTCTCCTCCTCTGACTTCAATGTTTAAAGTGATCTACAAACAGGCATGCAGCCAAAGCCCAATTAAGCCCATGTAGCCTCAATAGCTTATGACTACAGGTTGGGAATTCTATTTCTTTGTAACTCACAAAGGTCACATACTGTAGCTGCCGTTCCTAACCACGGGAGAGCAACATTGTCTCCAGTCGAAGCTAGAAATTCCCACTTAAACGAGTATTATGTAGCTGTATTATCATTATCTTCATGCAAATGGGCTGCTAACCGCTCACTATTAAATTATGAACTCTTAAGTCTTTAATGACAACAATTAACTTTTTTTTTCGAAAAAAAAATAATTATTATCTAATTAGACGTCTAGTTCCATCTTCGCTCATTTACATATTCTAATCGATTCTTGGATACGAGTCTACGATTTCAGCCCCACTTGCAACAATAGAAGCCAATCCAACTGCCATTTGACGTCGGCCCTAAAAATTTCAACTCTTCCCATCTTTTTTATTTTCTTCATTATTATTATTACTACTATTATTTTGAATAAAGAATTGTTAGATGATTGTTGCAAGATCACCTACACGTGCTGTTGCCTGTACTGTAATCTCCTTAGTGTCATCTGCTATAAAGCTATCAGCTTTGACAAATAGACTGCATTGCTACTTCTAACTTACTCTTATTGCAATTCAATTATGGCTAGCAATAAGATTTTGATTCAGCTGGCCTCTTTTTGCCTCATGTATGCGATCATTGCTCTCTTGGGTGTGTCCGAAGGAGCAACACAAGCACCAGCTCCTTCTCCACTTGTGCAATCACCTCCATTGTCTCCGCCCGGTAACAATGGTGCTGTTGCTGGCATCTCTCTTCATCTGATCGCCATGGCATTGTTTGCATCCTTATCCGCAGTCTTGCCATTCTGCCTCTTGTTTTTTTGATAATTAGCTAATGTAAGAAACATGGTCGTGAAGATTTTCAGCAATTGTGATTTCTGCTGTTATATCGTACTAGGAAAATAAGTGGGGCACGTTGTATCTGCTAGATCGTGGGCTGGGGGGTTGAATTAATCATCTGCCTCTCTGTTGGTTGGGGTGGCCTTCTGGTGTTCGTGACTGTGCTGCAATTCTTTTACTATTGGACTCGTGCATTTGTTACTTTAATTGATGGCGGCTTTAAAATCCCTGTTGGATTCCAAATACCAGCATTTTCATTAACACGCACACACTCGTGTTTTCGTTGTAATGATGTGATGTGACGATTCGAGTAAGCATGAAGATTGTCGAGGTGCGGGAAATCCGAAATCTAAATCAAAGCAAAGCTTCTTTACTGGTCTTCTGGGACGTGGTATATACAAGTCACTATTTTATGAAGACTTCCAAAATTTTCTTCAGATGTTCTGAGGATGGAATTTCCAAATACAAAAAAAAAAAAAAAAAAAAAAAAAACAAAATTAAGAAAGAAGATTGAAGGCAGGGAAGTTCGATCGAGACATCACTTTTAGCAATCTCAAAGGGTGCCGTACCTTCCTTTTTTTTTTTTTAATGCGGAGCGGAGAGTAAGACATGGGCATCGGCCCGTGTTGGGTCGGGATAAAATGGCACCTTTCTATTTGGATCCCATTGGACACAAGTTCTGGATCTCAAAAGAATGGGCACAATATTTAAAGTGTGCCTGCCTTGAGTTAATTTTAAGCCTTTTTTTTTTTAATATAAATTCTTCTCATTTTTACTTCTTAATTTTACAAAAAGGTTATAAAGGATAAGGTTTTTATTATCTTCCTGCCGCTTCATGTTACAAGCCAAGAACAACTCTTTTACCTCAATCCCTTTCCTGCGCACAGGAGGAACTCAGAAAATTCCTCACAGGGAGCTCAGAACTTCACTTGCCATCGAGCCTTTCCAACAGCAACGCAAACATAAGTAGGAAGCACGGTACATATCTGCCACTAACCACGACAAGGCGGCGGTGAAACCCAAAAGAGCAGGGGGAGGCGATTTCCACCGTCGGCAGTAGCACGTGTCCCGCTGCACGAACTCTTTTCCCTCAAACTTCTTCCAGTACGTATACTGGGGAATAGCTGAAGGGTCGGTGCCTTGGTGGCCTGCACTGCATGTGTAAATTGTAATTGTAAGAGACAAAGATCCATCACTCGATCTTCTTTGTGTTAACAACTTTGCCAAGTTGCATATTATTGACCATCTTGGCCAATGACCCCCCTTTCAGGCTCTCCAAGGTTCTATCCCATTCTCCGATCAGAGAGAATGGTAAGAACCGATGACGCATGCTTGAGCAAATGGGCTAAAGCCCCACAGATTTTATCTTTCATGTCATTAGCAATTTTATATAGGGTGGAGTCCTGCCAACTTTGTCGACGCTGAAAGGGCTACAAGGAGAAAATTTAAAATTTAAAATTTAAGGCCTTGACAATCTATGACAATGCAGAGAGATAGAGATGCTGATTTTGAACTTTGGAGGGTTGCTTTATGTCTGCCTCCCAGACTCTTCCCAGCCTTGTTGGCAACCTCGTGGTGCCATGTTATTGTCTCAATGATTACCACGTCCTTTTCACCTCGTCTCGCAATTTATGTACCATCCAAAAAATGTTTCCCACAAAATTCAATGTCGATAGGACTGGTGGTACAACATTCTCAAACGTTGATATTAGTGAACAATCATCTAGCAATCATTTCCCGTTTGCCCAAGGTCTAATAATCATCTAGCAATTATTGTCCTTGACGAGGATACAAGATTCAATACAAGAAAAAAAAAAATCATTGATCCACTATGTTCATAAGCAATGATACACTTAATACACACGGAAAAAAATTCAAACAAAGGGCCGTCCAATGTGGCCTACTTTACTCGAAAAGCGGTAGGATATCTCACTGACGGCTTGAGCACCCGCCCCCACCCCCGAGGGAAAGGTGCAAAAGGTAAGCTCATCTAAGAACATGCAAACTCTTCTCTCATGCAAGTTTATTTTACAAAAAGAAACGCAACAGGAAAAAGTGTTTGGGCAAGGAAGTGAGGAGCAACTTCCAGCACCCATTGGCAAGAAATCGAGGTAATATACATCAAAACCCATCATCACACAAAGTTGTGTGATGCATTCCAGCAGTTGCTTGTCCATTGTGTATCAGGAAGTGACTTAAAAAAAATGCTTCCACTACAACTCTTTTCTTGTTATCTCCAACTTAATATGAAAACTCATGACCTCGAAGTGAGATGTACTTCTTAACCCAGATAGCAATGTCCTCGGCACAGGCCTGGGCCTGAGGGGTCTTCAAAAGCATGTCAAGGGTAGCAAATTCGTGAACGGCATCCTTATATTCCAGAACAGGTGCATCAACATTCACCTTCCTCAGCTCTTCAGAGTAAGCAATGGCTCGGTCTCTCATCCAGTCATGTTCTGCAACCACTGTTAATGTTGGAGGCATGAGCTTTAATGGAGGTCCCCTGCCAGGTACAAGGGGGTTGGCAGCTGGGTGGTCAAGGCTAAATTCTTCCTCTGGCAAGAATAGTTTCCATGCAAGCATGCACATTGCCTTATCATAGAAATAGGAGTTTGCCAGCTTTATTTCAGAATGGGTGGGTACACTACCAATGAAGAATGGGCACATCAATACTTGGGCTACAACCTTAAGAGGGTCCAGACGCTTGCCAGCCTCCACGGCTTTATGAGCCACATAATCAGCAATGTTTGCACCACAGCTTACTCCCAGCAGAACACACCTATGTGTACAATATTCACAAGTTAGAAATTGACAGGCAACAGCCATATTAACAATCCAGTGGCTACTTTTACACAAAGAAAGCCTGCAGAAAAATAATTTACGCCAATGTATGTACTGCAAATAATTTATAAACTGTTGCTCTCAACATATTCTGAGAGCTTTTAGCACAACTGTGCAAATTAAGAGGAGATATGTTACAAGATTTTCCAATGGAAATTACGGTATATAACTTTCAAACAACAGATATAAAAAAAAACTAGGCAGCATCTCATGGACTATTGCGCATATATTAATTATGCTGTTGCCTCCAAAAACTAACAAAATGAAATCTCAGCAATAAGTTCAATAAGAGAAAAGTCCATTCCATCCATTTAGCAACATAAATCCCGTGTAGTGCAGCCATTATTACGCACTCTAATTTGAACCCAGGCCAAATAACCCATAAAGAAAATAAGTTAAACAAGCAACACCATCCGTGTTTCGCACTCCGCTACATATATTAGAGTACTCCAAAGTTTTTCCATTTTCAGCTTAGTCGATTAGGCAATAGTGTACCATACAAGCAATGCAGGTCACAACTTCAACAACAAACAACTATAAATTTTGGGACAAAAACGCACCCAATTTGATTAATCTTATAAAAGAAACTAACCTCGATGGATCTCCATGAGCTGCTAGCCATGGCTCCACCGTGGACGCACCAAAAGTATCGACAATATGTCTATGAAGGTCAGCCTTCTTGAACTCCGTGCCACCGCCCCCGCCCTTGGCAGCATTCCCCAAAGATTTGCTACATTCTGCCAAAATCGTCTGCTTCCCCAGCCAATGCAAAACATTTAGCCCATCCTCAAAAGCCGCCGGACAACGGTTCTCCGGCGCCAATCTGTACCCGACAGCCACCACAATCACATCGCACAATTTGGCAATCCGCCGACAAAAGAAATCATTGGCCACCGAAACATTTCCCCCACTCACCCACCCGCCACCATGAAACTGCAACATTACAGGCAATTTGCGACAATTGTGCATCACCGGCGCGTACCCTCTGTACACTCCAACGCCATCCGCTTTCAAATTCGAGGCCTCGATGTCACCGTAGCTGTTTCTTCTAGACTCTTCTTTCGGCACCGATCCTGTGTTGGGGGGCGCGGCGGAGGGAAAGCCAATGCTGTTTCGACGGAGATGGCTCACGTGATTGTTGGCGGCAGCATCGTTTGAATCGAGATCAGATCGTAAATGTTGAGTCTTTGATTTGGATTTGGACAGTGGCTTGGAATCTGGATCGGGAGGCTTGAGCGCGGACTCGGGCAGGAAGATCCGGACGGGCAGGGAAGTGAAGGAGTCGATGTGGATGTCCTTGGTGGCGACGGCATCGGTGAAAGAAGGGTTGGCGGCGGCAACGGATTCCTCGGGGCGGGTGGTGACGCCGAACGGGTTGGAATCGTCGAGTAGAGGGGTCTGGAACCGATTCTGCAATCGGTGCTTCAAGAGGAACTTGAAGAACACACTGTATAACTTCACGGTCACGCTTGGCATTACGCCCTTCCCTCTCTTTGTAGCCTCTCTCAGAAGGGGCGAAAAAATAAAAAATCCAAACTCTCTTTCTCCCTGTCTCCTGTCTGTCTGTCTGTCTCTCTCTATGTATATGTGTGTGTGTGTGTCTCCCCCTTCAGTTTGTGTTTGGCGGAGAGAGGGAACGGAGGGAAATAAATTGAATAATTTGAATTATTTAGGAATTGCTATTGGATTACAATGGCATGGAATCACATGCGATTAGGGTTTTTGTAAACCTGGCCGTCTGTGAATTTGCTGTCTTTTCCTTTGGTTGGAATCAGGAAGAAATTTGGGGTTTATTAATTTCTTTTAAAAAAGAAAATTAATTTCCTCTGGGTTCAACCCCAAATTCAATTCAGATGGCGATCGAGAGAGAGAGAGAGAGAGAGGGTGGGGCGGAAAGAGGGAGCCAGGGTGGATAAGTGACTCACTTATGTAGCATGGGAACTCACAAACACATGCAACCTCTCATCATTCATACCAAACCAAACGGTGCGTTGTCCGTGATTCCTTTTGTGTCGTTTTAGGATTCCGTAAGACTCCAAAACTTTTATGCCACTCCCGGGTGGGGCGGGTGGGGTGTCTCCGATCTGATTTGGCGATTGATGGTGGCGGGCCAGCCCGTTGTCTTACGGTGACCCTGGAACAGAGATGGGAGACGCCCGTGATTGAATTTGAAGAGGTCTATATAAGGCTAATTCCACTTTTACCAATGTTTTACGCAAAATTCATTGGCAAACGGAAAAGTATTACTCAGCTATTATTGCCATAAGTATGTGATGATCACTGTGATTAGTCTCCAATTGACAAACAAAATTTTGATGCTTTTAACTTGTTAATAATGTCTTTTCCATTGGCGTTTTGCAGATGTGAAACTCGAGAGCTGGGGTGAGATTGGCTGGCCTTTTTACTAACCAATAATTCACCTCCTTTCCTCGCACTTGCCTCGGTACTTTTCTGCATAACATTTCAATTGATTACCAATTTTGTATTCCTTCCCCTTGGCCCGAATGATAAGTCGCATTGTTGATAACCTTCAGGGGCGTGGGTTCAACAAATGCCAGATGATGCTTATAGATTATAAACTTTGTTAGCAGGAAAAGGGATGGCCAATGAAACTGATCTTCACCTTTCCACAACTCTAAATGTTGACGTACTGCACATGTGATGAGAAGACTGAAAAAATAGAAATTTGCAAGTTCTTCATTGGGATGCCTGCAAAATTGGAAACTGCGCATGTAACTGAAGACCCGACCATAATTTTCAGTAAACCAAAATCAATATACATGGATAAATTCGACATTGAGTTCAAGCTCGAAGCTTTTCTAGTCACTCTGAAAAACATTAATTATGAACCCCCCCCACCTCGACTCTTGTAGCTAGAACAGCACTTCCGCAGCATCAATTTTCTCGGTCAAGCCAATCCGTTACACGTAGTCCAAACCATCCTAAAGAAGGCAAACAAGTAAGAAATTAGGAACTGCAACGGTGTTTGTCTCCCAAAAGGGAACTTGAACTTTTATGTTTTGCCAACAGGTTTCTCCCAACTCTAATCAACAGCACGAGTTACCCAACTCTCTAGCCAGATGACACACGGATTGCAATTTTGGGGGAGACAAGCACTGGTTCATTGCTCGTGGCTTTCATTGCAGCAATTTCTTCTAAGCGTTTCCACTTGGCTTCACGTTTTGACTTAATCTCCTTTTCCCGTGTTTCATCTTCCTGATATTTGAGCAAGCACTCCTCAAAGAACTCTGGGTCAATATCAGTGAAGATCTTGCGAACATTTAGCGTCAAACTTTGTACTGCCTGATTCCAGTGGTGCCTTTCATTTCTCTCCAAAGCAGCAAAAATTATTGGCAGTATGACTTTGTGATTCTGCTTGATTAGGTTCTCAATGTGATCATTGTTCCATAAGAACAAGGCCCTCTCTGCCACCTGAAAAAAAATAGGTCCAGGATTTAGATGCACATTTCGAGACAGAGAATGAGGGAGCCAACACCAGATTTATAATAAACTATTTCCAAATAGAAGTGTAGGCCATCTCTTTGTTGACATTATTTCCCAAAAGCACAAAACTCTATTTGAAGTTCGCTTTTGGTAAGCTTTATTCAGGAAGATGACATCCTAAATTAATAAGTTTGACTTTCTGCACTCATATCTCCAGTATTGGGTAGTTACTTAGGGACTTCACAAAGTCTCTGTATGTGATGCCTCAGTGCATAGCCTTCGGTCAGAATTCAACAGATGCATTGTATTAGGAAGAGAAAAAGGTAGCCTGCTTTCAGTTGCAACAGCTTGAATACAAAGGCCCAAGTATCTGAAAAGAGCAACTTCAGAAGGATATGAGATTCAATTTTTGTGTTGACTTTGGAAGAAGTAAACATAATTCTTTCTATCCCTGTTTAAGTCCAGTGGAATGTGGAAAAAACAACTCCTGCAATCCCATAAAAAGTTTCAGTCCAGAAGCGCAAGGAACCTATGCAGCCAAACTGCAAGTTCTATAACTAGATGATCAGTCCCTTTTAGACCATTCCTTTCAATCAAAGTAGACGTCTACTCATAATTCACAAGGATATCTTCTCCAAGAAGGGTGAGCTTTGGTGTATCGGTAAAGGTTTCTCCATTGTGACTTAGAACTTACAAGTTCAAGTTGTGGAAAAGTATGAAAAACAAAAGTAAGGTTGCATAAATCCGATTTTTCTTTTTTCAGATCCTGCAGTAAGGAAACCCTGTGCACTGGGGATGCCCTTTTTATCTTCTCCAAAATTTCAGCTGCATGCTCCACTTCTTATTTGAAAATTTCAGCTTGCAAAAAAAAATCACTCTTTTTGATCATCTCTTTCTATTGATAAGTTTAGTCCATACTCTAGCCTTTGCTTGTAACACCACCAGTTCATCAAGGTGCCCTTCTCCTTGCAACTTTTGGATTCAATACAGTAGTGACTATTCTTGGGCCCACTCAACTCATGCTTGCAAACCATTCGTAGAAAAGATATAAAGTGCAACAGTTAAATGCTACTAGAAATGAGGATACAACTAATTCACATTTGAGGGAAATCAATTATTCCCTGCAAAAACCTCATCAATCTTCAAGATTGCTACCAAAAACGAGAAGAGCAGGAGTTACAAGTAAAAAACTAAGCTACTGACCTGAAAGTGCGAACTGCTCAAGCAACGTCCAATCTGTCGGAACAAGGGTACCATGCAGCGTTGGAACTCAGCAGGCTGTGTTGCTTCTAAAACTTCTTCCAGTTCACCTAAGAACATAACCTCTTTTGAACTATTTGTGATTGGCCAATACTTTAGCATACCTCGGATGACAGTGTCAGCTAGCTTGCAGTCTTTTTCCACAAATTGAGTGATGGCATATGATAATTGCTGGTGGTACACGGGTAAGCACTTTGGTTTGTGTAGTGGAATGAGTGCTCGAACAAGAAAAAGCTTGTGTTCTTCTTTCAAAGGTAAAGCAAACCCATTGATTATACTTCCCAGAATCTCTAACAGCTCTGCAATCCCATTATGCTTCTCAGTTTCAAAAATAAAGCGATAGAAGATGTAATTGATAGCTTTCCTGATGAATGGCCGGTGGACCATGAATTTTCCATAGATACGGTGCAGAACAGTTTTCAAGTACTCCCTCTCTCGAGGGTCCTCGGAATCGAAAAGATCCAACAACCTAAGAACAAAAGAGTGGTCAATGTATCTCTTAGCCAATTTCGCATCTGTCTCTGGCGATTGCACAAAGCGCAAAAGAAATTCAAATACAACTTGCAAATGAGGCCAAGCAGGGTCCATCAAGGGCTCTTCCTCTTCCAAATCATAGGCTGCCAAAACTTTGTTCTCCCGAGGTGCAGTAGTGAGTGTCCTAAACAAATTTGTGGACACCATCTTAATAATCTCTTGCATGACAATTTCTGAGAATTTGGCATTGGCAGAAGAAACATAATCCACAAGCTCTACCAAAGTTTGTCGCTTGATTTCTTTCTCTTTGAGGTGCCTTGTAGGGTCAGTGAAGTCAAAAACAATGCAACATAATTTCAGCTTTCTGATGAATAAGTTCTGCTTCTCAGAATTAGGGACTTCCCTGAAACTAGGCAAAGCCTCATAAGAAGGGGTAGGCTGATTCCCATTCAGCTTTGAATTCACAGCTTGGGTGAACTTATTGCCATGATATGAACCTACATTTGAGGCAGAATTAGTGCCCGGGAGAGATGCACTGCCCAGGCTTCCATATCTGTTACTAGCTAGCTCACTGTTTCTTGAGCTGGTAGAGGCATTTGATGAGGATGTAGAGATTCCCCCTCCCTCGCGATTCTCAGCTGACTTAGATGGCTTCTTTGGGAACCTATTGAGTATCTGTTTGATCATAACTTAAATGCCAATGGAGCGGCTGTTCTTACTGGTACACAGAGCCAAATGCCTATCAACACTCCTTACGGTTGGACAAGAGAAACTCAAAGCACCAAGATATTTTCAGGCATAATCCAGTAATAAGACCATAAGCTCCATTAGTGGCTTAATCTTTGTTTGCTGTCATGAAGAAGAAGAAAAAAAAATCATTGCAGAAACAACCCGGATGTAGAAGCAAACACAAAACGAAAATTCAGTAAATGGAGATTTTTCCACGCAGCAGCAACAACAACAACAACAGCCAGGCTGGATATGTAAACTATATGCAACTCAAATCAGGTGAGCTCAATCTTCTTCCATCGAGTAAATAGTAATATACTTTCCACTTAGACACCTGAAAGGAAAGGAATTGAGGGTAAAACACAAAGAAGCAATCTTGTGGCCTCTATCATGAGACCCAGATAAATGGTGATGCATCTAACACAGAAAACTCAGAATACTTGACAATTACTGCAAGTTCGAAAATAATAATAATAAAATGATCAAGCTCCAGAGACTTTGACTTCTGAAAACAATTAATTAAAACGAGGACGGATAGCGGATACTCACCAGTAGCTCACCCCCGAATCTTGCCTTCAATTGCTTCGAGATTGACAAACGATTTCACAAGGATCAAAAGGCAAGAAGATCCGGACAAGAAGATCCAGGCAAGAGTAAGCCCACAAAATTAAAAACACAAACAACAAAGAACAAATGACCGATTAAATTATATAACTTACGAGACTAGGAGAGAGAGAGAGAGAGAGAGAGATGGAGATTCAAAAAGAACAAATAATCATTTCTCTCTCTGTGTATGGATGTGCGCGCGCGTGTGCTTGAGAGAGAAGGGCAGGGGGCTACAAGAAAGCATCAATCCATCTTGGGTTGTTCATGCCTGTTGCTGCAGATGATACTGTACCTTCTTTACCTGAATTCTCTTTTTTTCTTTTTTCTTTTTTTTGGTGGGTGGGGGGGGTGTGTGGTTAAATTTCTTTGTCTGAATTTACAGTCGTCGTTCGATTGGCTGATAGCACAGCACAGCACAGCACTGCACTGCACTAGTGGCGAAGTAAACGCATGGCTGGGCCGGTGGGTGGGTTGCGTTGGGATCAGTTATTTATTTTTTTTTTTGCTTTTCTTTTTGTTGTTTTGTGTTTTCTCTTGTAATTTTCCAAGGAAATTTCAAGATTCGAGCTCTTTGACCAAAATAGCCTCCGGATGTCCCAACTCTGAACTTCAAATGTCAGCCGGATGCGTGAGGTTGGAAAGGGGATTGAGTAAAAAGAGTTGCTCACACTACACGCGCGCACGGGGTGTGTGCGTGTATGTATATATACATATATTTGTACATTATTCATATAATATTTCAATTTATTATATTTATTAAAAGTGTATATTTTAATTCATATAATAAATTTAAAATTAAAATTTACTTAAAATATAAAAATTTTAAAACTTAAATTATGAATTTTTTATTAAAAATAAAATTTAAAATATTTTTTCTCTTAAAGAAATAAAAAATTTTAGTATTATTTTTTTCCAAAAATTATGTTCTTTGTTTTTTTTTTATATATTTTGTTTGATTATTAATAATTATATCATATAAATTTTAACAAATATTGTTATTATAAATTAAATAAATTATAATATATGTTAAAATGACGCGAGAATGAGTGTTTTACTTTTAAGGATGCTCTCTCTCTCTCTCTCTCTCTCTCTCTCTCTCCCTCTACCTCGAGCCTTTGACGATGAAAAAAATTGGTATCTGTATAAGCCAGCCAGCCAGCCATTTTTGGCTAAGAAAAAAGTTCGAGTGGGGAAGACCTCTCTTGTTCCAGACTGCCATCTTCACCATAAAAATATATATATATAAATAAAATAATTTTAAAAAAAAAGAAAGAAAAAGAGCTCATTGGTGGGTGGGGGGGGGTTGTGAGGTAATGAATGAGAATTGGAAAATCAAGTCAAATCAAATCAGCTCAACGTAAATGGATGGGTCAATGCAAACAGCAAAGCCCAACGGTCCAAATATCCCCAAAGAACAATAATGGAATTGAGGTAATGTTGTGGCCAACGTTTAATGATGTTTTTTTTTTTTTAACCCTCACTGTATATTAATCAATACAGCATATACATATTTAAATTAACCGCATAATAAAATTACAATGAATCTTTCAACGGATATATCTTTCCTTTTTTTTTTTTTTTTTTCTTTTCGGTTGTTGGGGTCAACAAGACTACATATTTTTTGCTTGATTCTTTAGAGATTAAAACTATTGGGCTCTGGTTCAAATTGGGCCGCTAATGTCCAAAGTCCTAAACCCAAAGATAGCGGGCACAACACACACACACACACATATATATATATATATGTAAAAGGGCAATTCAAGAAGAGAATCCGAATCCATGGTCACGCTCGCTCACACACACACACACACACACACACACACACACACACACACACACACACACACACATATATATATATATATGTAAAAGGGCAATTCAAGAAGAGAATCCGAATCCATGGTCACGCTCGCTCGCTCGCACGGATAGGGGGATGTACACCTGCATACACTCAAGAGTCCCTCATTCGCTCTCTCTCTTTTTCTTTCTTTTTTATATGGTTATTTAGGGTTCCCCCTCCCCATCCCGCTTCCGCTGATGGTTTTAGATGGTTCTTCGCCTTTGGCTCTGAAGAGAAGGAGACTTACCACCGTCGATTCCATGGATGCCGAAGCAGTTAAGGTTCTTTTCTCTGGGTCACTCTCTTCCTTCCTTCCTCCTTTTTTTTTTTCTTTTTTTGAACTCTTGCTTTGTGGGTTTTGTTAAAGATTGGATCTTTTTTGCTTGAATTGCTGGTTCTTGGTTGATCTATGCTTAGTGAGCTCACAAATGCTGTAAATAAATTGAACCACAAATTACATTTAGTATGTTCTTGGTGTGTGGAATTTGAGCTGGACAATTTCATGATTGTGCTTTATTATGGTTACTGCTTACGTTTAAATGTTGGGTCTCGCACTTCTTTTCCTATTTGTGCTTGTTCAATTTTTGCACTTCATAACCTGTTTTCACTTTTATGTATAATAGACCAACAATTTCTTAAATCTGTCCTTTTAGTGCATCGCAAGGAGGAGTCAAATACAATTTAAGAGGTCTTAGCCTTTAGGTTTTTGACATTTTTCCCCTTACAACTATACTTAGGTCACACGATTTTTCAATATAGTAGTTGTAGCCTATTCATTATTATTCTACTCATGATTTTTCCTTCCCTTTTTTTTTTTTTAATTTTTTTTGGTGGGAATGTCACATGGACTGGACCATCGAAAGTTTCTGAGCATCTTGACGATTGAATTCCCCTAGATTAACTTCACAAACAAAAATCACAGGGATTTTATCCTAGTCTATCATAATGTTCTTATGTGCAAATTGCTACTTCCATTTCTATATTGTCAAGGCAAATATGTTATATGCCTTTTGAGTTACTTGTATGTTATGCTTTTGATATTCCATCACACAGATGCTTTTTTTTTTTTTTGGTGATATCAGGCCAGGCTTTCAGCGGTCAAAGAGAAGGTTGGGCGAGATCTCCATGTTTTTGAAACATCAAGTCTCTCTTTAGCACCAAGTGATGTTTCCAACGAGGGTATGAGTGGTTTAAAATATGGGGCCGCTTAACAAGGCATAAAAGTAAACCTAGATTAATTTGTTTTTCTTATACACTAATCACTAAATGGGTTTTTGTAATTTTTGGGCAGTGACAGATGACTTTTATGAGTTCACTGCAGAAGACTATTATCGGCTTATGGGAGCAAAGAAGGAAGGTAAGATGTACAGCCATTTGATATAATAAAATAGGGACCAAACCTTTACAAAAAGCTCTGACCGATTCCAAAATTCTTGGTCTACCTTTTATGATGAACTCCGTTGTATATACTGAACAACATATTTGATGATTGATATGTAAAGCTTAGGATCAATAATGTGGAATCTGCATTCAACTTGCCATTTTCTGTCAAGTATCACCGTTATGATAGAATGTGGAACACAGTCCTCATGCTTATTATATGGGATGTTGCCACATCTATGTTTGTCAATCCATGGTTATATTTTTATGGGCAGATAAATATTTGAAGACAAAAAAAATTCGAGAAGCAGAGGAAGCGGCTCGCCGTTCTAGAATAACAAAGGTTCTCCCTGAATTCGCTTTTGTTTGTTGTTATCAGATTTTATTAGTCCTTGACAAGTTGTTTGGGGTTCAACATACTTATTTGCTGATTGTCTTTAGGCTGTAATGAGGGTCCGTTTTCCTGATAATCATACATTGGAGGTGGCATTTCATCCATCAGAAAAGATTCAGGGCTTGGTTGATCTTCTCATCAAAGTGGTTACTCGGCCAGAATTGCCCTTCTACATATGTATGCAAGAAATGGGCAAAAAATATTTAGTTCATCTTTTTATGATAAAGAGTTATAATTTTCACTTACCGAAGAATCATATGGTCAAGATGAGTTGCTAGAAGTTTGGAAGTTAAAGCTTGAAATATATTTGTTGCAGATACAACTCCTCCAAAACAGCAAGTGAGAGACTTATCGCAGGATTTCTATTCTGCTGGCTTTGTTCCTGGTGCAATTGTATACTTTTCATATGATATACAAAATGGTTAGTCTGTTCTTTGGATTCCTTAAAACATTCAAATATATGTGGCCTGCCTGAATACTCTCTTCGTGGGAGTTTGGTAGATGCCTTAATGTTATTCTCATATTCTGAGGTCCGTGTACTGTTCATGTTATAGGGTTCATTCAGAGGTCAGCTCACTTATGTGTCTTTGATCATCGTGTTGTTTCAGGTGATGATGCTGAAGCTATCAACTCAGGTCCATTTCTTCGAGAAGAAATCATGTCTTTGAAAGGTTTGGACCTCATTTCTGAACCAGCAGAGCCGGTTCAATCGGCACCAGAACCTGCCCAACAAGTTGCCATTCCTTCCCCTGTTCCTCAAGGGCCTAAGTCTGCCGATAGAAAATCAATCAAGCCGAAGTGGCTGAAAATGTGATGCTACCAACTATACTCCTGTACAAGTGAACAACTTAACCTCTTCATTTATTTTTCCTTCGTGTTTCTCGCATGGCATTTCCAGACGCTTCTGCCGTCATGATTTCAACTTCTCGTTTTTAGGTACTTGCTAATATATTGAGTGCTCTTTACAATTCACTATCTGTTGTACATATATGTAAAAACAGGTGAATCATAATGTTTATTTAATAAAATCAAAATTTAAGTTGTATTGTTTTTGGTTGAACAAATTTTAAAATTTCAAAAAATATTTTGAAGCATTATAAACTTGAGATTTCGTAGTTTTTGTAGGAAATTTGTAGAGAACAATGCATAGAGGCTTTGGCTCATTGTTTGTTTGCAGAGTCATATGACCATTCAATTGGGATGAAAAACCGAGAAAGGACAATTTTATGAAACTATCAATGAATATGGACCCCCCCCCCCCAAAAAAAATAAAAAACTTATTTGTTATTATAAAAAGGTTAAAATTTATGGCTGACCCGTTGGTTAGGCATTGTTTCCTAAAGATTGCTTTCTTCAATGCTTTTGGATTTGTGATCGGTCAAACATGGCCGCAAGCATGAAGGGGATGAACGCTGGCTTTGCACCAAACTTTCCATTTTTCCTCTTCTGAAGCGTTAATCATGGATTCAAAGTCCAATTCTGTGGCTTTGAACATTTATATTCAGAATTTGATAATGTGGTGGGGTTGAGGTGATGGAGCGTTGCAATGTCAATTGCATGCTAATTTTGGAATCGATTACATTCATATTCAAGGTCATCCGACGCAAGTGGGCTTCCTATTCGTTTGACCCCGCGAGACTGAAGTGTTAGGTAAGGTAAGAAATCGTACCGACTGACAACTCACGTGTCAATGAGACAGATTAGCAGAAATGGATGGTTCATTTTTTTTCCGCTAATCGCATCGAGAAGACGAATGAAAATTTTGTTGGGTGCTCCTACATGTCCACATTTATTTACTCATTTATGGTTTAAAGGAAACGAGTGTTCACCCTACCACGCAAATTCATTTCTTTTTGTCTGATTGCGCGGCACAGGTTCAAAGACACCAAGCCCCCCGGCCTATCCTCCAAAATTGCGAAAAAAGATTGATAGATTTACTGGTCGGTCCTTTTTCTGGCCAATGATCCGTTGTCATGTTCAATCGGTTTTATTACTGTCCTCTGACAAAAAGAGCAAAGAAAGTGCAACGTTGGCGCGGAGCTACGTACGGGCGGCGGCTTGTAAAATTCTGACTTCATAAATGACGCCAAGAGTTCGCTCGGTGACTGGTTGGTGATCCAACGCCGAACTCTTCTGCTCTACTCTTTCGCCAACCAGAACTAATTAATCACTTTCCACCAACCGCCCCGCTAAAAATTTTATCTTTCTATTCTACTGTCAACACTCCCCCCACGACCCCCTCCCCACCCGGGGACCCTCCAATATATATATATATCATTCTGTCGTGTTGTTTCCTTCTCTATCTATCAATCTCTCTGTCACTCTTTCTACATAGACTTAGACTTCTTGATCTCTGACCAATCGCCGAATATTTTCCATTTCCTCGTAATTCGATCTCTTTCTCCCTCCCGCGTATCTGGTTGGTTGGCGAGTTTCAGATCTTCTTCTGAAGTGCTTTTGAGCTTCTCTGCTTGATTGTTCTAAAAGGTTTTGATCTGTTTGTTTATTCCATTGGAATTTGTAGCTTTTTCTGGGTTTCTTTCAAATTTCGGTCTAACAGAACCAAAAGAAAACATCATCGATGCATGGTCGCTCTGTTGGGTCAACCGGTTGGCTTTTTTTTCTTGCTCTGACCTGATATTAAAGGTTATGTTTTTTTTTTTGGGTCAAGAACAGTGGTAAGTTGAAATGAGCTAACGTCTTTTCGAAATAGCTTTTGAAGGGAAGAAGGACTTGATCAAGGAGTTCCAGTGAAGTCAGGGAATGGGTTCCGGTCAGTGGTGCTTGGAGAAGAGATCCAATTTGAGAAGCGACTCCTTTGCTAGAGACAATGAGAATGGAGTGCCCGAAACTGGGTGCCTTTCAATTGTCGTGCTTGGTGCCTCCGGTGATCTCGCCAAGAAAAAGACTTTTCCTGCTCTCTTCCATCTTTACCGTCAGGTTTGATGATAATTCTGCTTTGGTTGTGATGCCATGTTCCTTCCTCCTCCCTCCTCCCTCCTCCCCATTCGATTGTTTGCTTGGTTTTAGAGCTGACTGGAATTGATGTTTGAGATGGTTCAGAGGGTGGTTGAACCCGGAAGTATATATACGGAAAATTTATCCATTCCTTCATTCCTTCTCTTTGGGACGTTTCCAGGGGTTTCTGCAAGCTGATGAAGTTCACATTTTTGGGTATGCCAGGACTAAGATTTCTGATGATGATCTCAGAAATCGCATTCGCGGGTAAGAACCCTTTCCTCCACATTTATCTCTGGTTCTAGAAGCAGGGGTGCTTCTCCCGGGTGGATGGTTATCTGTGTGTGCGTTTTTCTTGTTTCTCTTAAGCAGAACTAGGCTGAGCAACAACTAGAATAGAAAGATATTTCCTTCGAGGGTTCAATTCTGGTTTGAGATTTTGATTTTGTTTAAGCCATTTCACGTTGAGACATGCAAGGTAGCTGGAACAAGAAAGCTCCAGTTGATGAAGGCTGGTATTCAGCTTTGATCTGCTTTTTGTATTGCGTCGTGGTGTATTCTAGTTGTTTTATATTATTATGGTGCTAGTGCTTCGTACGAATTTCTGTGTGTATATATTTCTAGTCCCAGCTCTTATCAATACTCTGTGAAGATTTATGTTTTAAAGTTTAACAAAGTTGCAAATGACTGGTGATGATCATTGTGTTGAACAATAAATGCAGATATCTTGATAAAGGTGGTTCACCTGAACACTCAGAAGATGTGTCAAAGTTTTTGCAGCTGGTTGGTTTAGCTATTTTCATTATTTTCCGTCGCTCAATTTCTTTGTTCATTAGCAACATGCTAATGCACCTGTAAAACATTTTAGATCAAATATGTAAGTGGTGCTTATGATTCTGAGGAGGGCTTTCGGCTATTGGATAAGGCAATCTCAGAGCATGAAGTATCCAAGAACAGTGCCGAAGGATCATCTCGAAGACTATTTTATCTTGCACTTCCACCATCAGTATATCCACCCGTCAGCAAGATGATCAAACAATGTTGCATGAATAAGTGTAAGACTTACATTAGTGGTTGGCCTAGTAGAATCACAAATTGCAAAATCAAATGCCTGCTTTCCTGAGCTAAGTGTCACAAGGATACAAGCCTAACTCCGTGACATAAGGCCCATGATTGTTGGTCCAATTATGCATGTTGGCATCTTTTTTCCAACTGAAGTGCAAATTCACAAATATAAAGTTCACCTTTATTGTGATAATGATTTCTAGCTGATCTTGGTGGGTGGACTCGGATTGTTGTTGAGAAACCTTTTGGCAAGGATTTGGAGTCTTCAGAAAAGCTTAGTTCTCAAATTGGAGAGTTGTTTGAGGAACCGCAAATTTATCGTATTGATCACTATCTGGGAAAAGAATTGGTTCAGAACATGGTAAGATATGCCTGAACTGATGCTTAATTGTTATTCTTCTGCAATTGTTCACTTGCTGAATTTATTCTTCTGTTTGTTATCGGTAGTTGGTACTTCGCTTTGCAAATCGGTTCTTTTTACCTCTTTGGAATCGTGACAACATTGACAATGTACAGGTGAGAATATTTCTTCCATTCTCCCTTTTCAAGAAGAACAATGATATGGCCAGACCATTATTGTAAAGGTTGAGATTATATTGATTGGCTCTGGACATCTATTGTCTGTGGTTTGCATAAGCTTTGAGTTAACATCTTCTTTGCACTTAACCTTGGTTATTGTAATGGCAGATTGTGTTTCGTGAGGATTTTGGGACTGAAGGTCGTGGTGGATATTTTGATGAATATGGGTATGCCCAATAATGGGGCCTCCATACAAATATGTGATCCAGAGATTCATGCCTTTTCTCCTTATGTGCTGTTTGAATTTGTTACCAATTTATGTATAATGCTTGCATTCTTGATACTGGGTTTTCATTTCTGTATATGAAAAAGTATGCTTAGAGGTTAAGGGACGGAAAGGCCTTTCTAAACTGCTAGTTCTAAATCCCTCAACATCTCCAACAATTGTATGCTGTTGACCTTTTAAGCTGTAAGTTTTATCTAACAAGAACGAGGACCAGTGCATGCATGCTTAACCCTTATTAATTTTTTTTCTGCAGAATTATCCGTGACATTATTCAAAATCATCTATTGCAGGTAAGATCCATTGACATTAAACTGAAGAAGTGTGCTGGAAATTTAATGAGGAAATCACTTTTATTTATGCATTACTGTATTAAAGTATGATTTACTTTTAAATTGCACTTGTCTTATAATAAATAAGCCAACCTGCTACATAAAGGTTCATCACTAAACTGGAAATTTCATTCTCATCTCAAGTCATTCAGAATCTACATAAATCATTCTCTTCATCAGCACCATGAAGGATAAAGAAAAAGAGACTAAATAGTAGTGGATGTCATTATGTGAAACTGATTATCACTTTTCAACAAATTGCAGGTTCTTTGTCTGGTTGCCATGGAGAAACCCATATCTCTGAAGCCAGAGCACATTCGAGATGAGAAAGTGAAGGTCTATATCTTTCTTTTAACTACTACCAATTACATTTGCACTTGATGCTTATAGGGATGTGTCCTTTCTGTGCCTATTGCTTATTATGTGGCTAAATTCAGGTTCTTCAATCAGTGCTTCCAATTAAAGATGAAGAGGTTGTTCTTGGACAGTATGAAGGTTACAGAGATGATCCAACGGTTCCAGTCCTTTCAAACAGCCCAACATTTGCAACTGTTGTTTTACGAATACATAATGAAAGATGGGAAGGTAACACTTATCTTCACTTTATTATTTTCTGTTATAGAATGATGTTTAAACCTCCGATTGGAATCTTTAGGAAACTTGTGTCACAGATTCAGTTGGAACTATCTAATTGCATAATGGTTTCACAGGTGTACCTTTTATACTTAAGGCAGGAAAAGCACTAAATTCAAGAAAAGCAGAGATACGTGTTCAATTTAAGGATGTTCCCGGTGATATATTCAGATGTATGACATCGGATCATTAGAATTGGCGTACTGACTACATTTTTATTGCCCCCGCTTATGTTCCTAATTTTTTGCTTGGCTTGTGATTTATATTTTTAGGTCAAAAACAAGGAAGAAATGAGTTTGTAATACGCCTTCAACCTTCAGAAGCCATTTACATGAAACTTACAGTATGTATAATTGTGTAAATTCTAATTTGCTTCAGCGCACATGAGAGTGATGTGGTAATTGCATGCAATGTATCTTTGCCCAAAAGTGTGTTTTATCTGCTGCATTACCGGAACTGTAGATATTTCCCAGGAGTGTAGCATGAAACAGACTTATCAAGATTCTTGTGCAGCTATATCAATCCAATTCAAAGCTGGGGAAGTTAAAGCCTCTTTGCAGGCAATTGCTTGAAAAATTCACACTTCGACAATTAGTTTGACGCTGAGTTGTGCCATTTGTATTGTGCAGGTAAAGCAGCCTGGATTGGAGATGTCAACCGTTCAAAGTGAACTGGATTTATCTTATGGGCAACGATATCAAGGGGTTACCATCCCAGAGGCTTATGAGCGCTTAATTCTTGACACGTATGACCCTTGCCCTTAGTAGCTGAGACTGCATCTTTTAAATACCATTTGTGTTTGCTTTGGCTGTACTATGGCAGGGTCCAATGAACTTAGGCAGAAATACATGTCCCCTTGGAAAGACAGACTAAGCCAAAGGGACAACAGCCTTGATATACGTTTATGGGGTTTTTTTTTTTTTTTTTTTTGTAACAGAATCAGAGGTGATCAGCAGCATTTTGTTCGCAGAGATGAGTTGAAGGTAAATTAGTTTTACCTGGTGAACTGTTTTGTCTGAAATACTGATTTCAAAATTTGACGTTTGCACTGTCTCGATAATCAGGCGGCATGGGAGATTTTCACACCCCTTCTGCATAGGATTGATGATGGTGAGATGAAGCCAATTCCATACCAACCGGGCAGCCGAGGTCCTGCGGAGGCAGATGAACTACTGGCAAAAGCCGGTTATGTTCAAACACATGGCTATATTTGGATCCCTCCCACATTGTGAAAGTGGTGCCTCCTCACAAGTGAACTTAGCTCTCCTGGAGTCCATACGCAACACATCCAGAATACATGGTTTCGGCATCGTATCTCCCATGGTTATACTTTTTTTCCATGAATGGGGTTTGAGAGAGTATTTGCTTTTGTAGCACGAACAAAGATGTGATGATAATGCATAATATGAGTACTCTGCCCAAAAATAATAATAAATAAATAAAATAAAGTTGCCAAAATGGCTTGAGTATAGTATGTTTCCAATCCAATCCATCGTCACTTGAATGCCAATTTGCTACCGCATGGGGCGGTGGAACCATCATGGCGTGGGGTTCTGCTTTGGTTGAGAAAACAAGTTGGCTGACTTGCTTGGATCATCCTCTCTGTTACTTTTAAGTCCGCAAACTTCTTCCTTCGGCCTTAGCATTATCATTACTTCAAAAAAGTTTTAACATTGTTAATTGTTCCTTGATCCTTGGGCCGATGGGCAAAATAGTCTCCCTGTTACATATTCTGCTAATGTTCCCAGATACTCAGTACAATGAGTAGAGAACTGAGATGAGAAGTGACGACGATTAAATTTTTTTTTTTTTTTTTGTGGTCTTTTTCCAAAAATAAAAAAATAAAAAGAAGGAAAGAACAAATAAGTAATTTTTGTTACCATTACTATTAAGCCAGCCTCTCCTCCCCCTATATAATTCCTATCCTGTTAGTATTACATCCACGTGGCAAAAAATGAAAAAAGAAAAAAAAAAACAGAGAGAAGACAGCGATTTTTGGACATCGTGCCGGTGCGATGAGGTCGGTCGGTTGTGTCGTCTCAGATAATCCTGGTTGGTACAATGGAGTCATTGCCAGGCCTATAAAAAAAAACTACCCAAACCATCTTGCAGCCTCTCTCTATATCATGGAAAAACTAGCAAGCAAGGCAAGTGTTCGATTTCGTAAGTCTGTTTTCGGCTCCTTCCCTGCAAGTGGTGGTGGATTTTTGAACTGCTTTGTGGAGTTGTCATTTAGAGGACGGCATATGGATCAGTTCGATTTACATAATCTAAATGCCATTGCTTTTGACGTTGTGATTTTATGTAGCCCAGCGCTTGAGACAGTTTTTAAGATACAAAGCATGGATGGATTGATTGGGCAAAGGCTGAAACCTGAAGCGGAAGCCGGAAACCATAAGAAGAAGTCTCTTTTGAGTTTGGTGGATTCATGAGGGGCATTCTTGTTATTTAAGGCCCTTCCAGCATCTTTGCAATATTGCCATTCCCGTGAAGTGAGAGTGAGGAGGAAAAAACGAAGAGATTTTTTTTTCTTTTTTTTTTTTTATTTTTTATTTTGTATACAAAGTGGTTGGTGTCAAGTTGGGCTGGAAAAAGGGGGCCAATGCAGGTCTTTGTCAGGATTTCTTTGATAATATAGGCGTTTCTAATTATAAAAGCTTTGGAGAAAGAAATTTGTATTCAGAACAAGTGCTCGCATATCGCCTTGCAATGTTGCTTTAATTATTATTATTATTATTTTTTTTTTTTTGTTTGGGTGGGTGGAGAGAATTCATTTGAGAACATATTATTTTAAATCGTCCGATTTTACCGATTCCGAAATCGTTTGGGGGTGGTGGAGTGGACTGGAGAGGGAGGGAGGGGGGGGGGGGGGGGGGGGGTGTCTCGTCGAATAGATCACTTGGCCGCACGCTCTCAAATCAAAATCTGCATGGTCCCCACACTTTCTAAAACCACGACGTCTCCGCTCGGCCCCATCCTTTCCGGATTTTCAGATCACAGCGCCCAATTGCTCTTCTCCATATTTTATATATATATACTATAAAGGGGTAAAGGGGGAGTGTTGAGTAAACTTCCCTATTCCATCCCACACACTTTGCTTTGCTGCCTCTCTCCCCTCGCCCCCTTTCTTTCTCTGTCTCCTTCTTCGTCGTCGCCACAATGCCCAAGATTAAAGTCGGCATCAACGGTATGCCATGCATGCTGTTTTTTTTTTTTTTTTTTTTCATTTCATTTCATTAATTAATTATTATTATTCTCCTCGTCTTCTTCTTCTTCATCATCATTAGTCTCAATCCATATTTCTGAATATGCATGAGCCTTTCACAACATGACACACACATATACATATATATAACAGGGTTTGGAAGGATCGGGCGTTTGGTTGCCAGAGTCGCTTTGCTTAGAGATGACGTGGACCCATCCCCAACTCTCTCTGTTACTAATATTCTCTAATGCCTGCTTCGCCCGCACCCTCGCCCTGTTTTAGTTTTGTGCGTATTTGTTCGTCTGTGTGGCGGTGTTTCTATTTTCTTTTTTTTAACTTTCTGTTACAGCCAGTTACGCACAGACACACACAGAATATATAGCTTAAACTGTCTGAACTGAACTCAGTGGCAATCATTTTGTTTTTGTATGATTTTTTTTTCTTAAAAAAAAAAGGGAAATATATTTGAACCTTTTGTCGGTATGATGATGATTATTATTATTATTATTATTATTATTATTATTATTATTATTATTATTATTATTATTGTAGACGTACATGTTCAAATACGACAGCGTTCATGGGCAATGGAAGCACCATGACATCCAGGCGCAGGATTCCAAGACTCTTCTTTTTGGTGACAAGCCAGTCGCTGTTTTTGGCTTAAGGTATATAATCATCAATAAATAAATAAATAAATAATACAACAATAATGTAATATAATAATCTATTTCTTCCTTCCTTGTATATTCTTATTCTTATTGATATTGTTGTTGTGGCGGTGGTTGTTATTATGAGGAAATTCAATTCAGTGTGGGATCTTTGATTGATTTCATTTTTGTAAAATTATTATTATTTCTTCCTCGCTTGCTTTCTTTCAGAAACCCAGAGGAGATTCCGTGGGGTGAGGCTGGAGCCGAATATGTTGTGGAGTCCACTGGAGTGTTCACTGACAAGGACAAAGCTGCTGCTCACTTGAAGGTATCATCTACCTAATATTGCGTTTCTCTTTATTTTCCTGCTCCGATGATTTTGATCTGTTTTTCATGTCATGTTCTAACTAACTCATGTCTAGGAATTGACTTAATTTTTTGTTTTGACATGATTGTTCCCGTACTTACTTCTGCCATAATTAACGAATTTGCAAATTGCTTTTCCTATTTTCAGATTATATATATATATATATTTTACTTTTTTTTGTGTAACTTGCATTTTGTGAGTTGTTACTTGCGTTCAATCTTTTTCCTCTTTCTACATTTTTTTTTCTCTCTTTATGCTTTTCTTTTCTCGTATCCTTGAAGATTTCGTATGCGATCTTAGGGTGGTGCAAAGAAAGTGATTATTTCTGCCCCTAGCAAGGATGCTCCCATGTTTGTTGTTGGTGTCAACGAGGAGGAGTACCAGCCTGACCTCGACATCGTTTCCAATGCTAGCTGCACTACCAATTGTCTTGCTCCCTTGGCTAAGGTAGCCTCCTTTCTCTCTCTCATAAGATATATATTCACGTACAGACTCTCACATGCGTATGAATGTGGACCCACAAAGATATATTCCCGTAAAGACTCTCGCAGGCGTATGAATGTAGACCCACGCAGATATGATATCTTTCTGCACCCTTCAAAGTTAAAAGGTTCTGACCTTCCTCAGAGCGGTAGAAATGAATGCTTAATTATGCTTACTATGATTGCAGCAGATGAATTTTTTTTTTTTTCTATTTTTTCTGCCTGTGATTTATGCCTGTTTATTTTTTCCAGCCACTCAAAAGACTGTTGACGGACCATCAATGAAGGACTGGAGGGGCGGTAGAGCCGCTTCATTCAACATCATTCCTAGCAGTATTGGAGCAGCAAAGGTACTAGATGACTGAACCGCTTGATATCCTCACGCGTGTTGATTGTTTGTGTGCTCTGTATGTGAATCTTGCCGGGTGGCTGTAGCACATGTGATCGAGAACAGAAATCAAAACCTACAAGTGATCTTCCCTATATAGCAAATATTCATTTGATGGACCAGGACCATGCGCGTACATTTGGTATTAAGGTCAATTTGCTTCTAACAGTCTAACCCAGCTTTCTATTCTAGTGAAGTATCTGTCCTATTCATTTTTGAATTAGTGTAGTAGCTATTGAGCATCCAATCCTTGTTGCTACTAGGCCGTCGGGAAAGTCTTGCCTTCATTGAATGGAAAGTTGACGGGAATGGCTTTCCGTGTTCCAACTGTTGATGTCTCAGTGGTGGACCTTACTGTGCGACTTGAGAAAAATGCTACTTATGAGGACATCAAAGCGGCTATCAAGTAAGGATGTCTCCTGAAGTTATATGACATGATTCTTTGACTACTCTCTATGCTTTTAATTCTTTCTTGCTGGCATGCAGGGAGGCGTTGAGAGTGATCTGAATGGAATACTTGGTTACACTGAAGACGATGTTGTCTCCACTGATTTTTCAGGTGACAGCAAGTGAGGATGATTAGAAATTCATGATGACACGTATCAGGTTGTCTACTACATGTACCTTCCAACATCTCTTTCTGTCTCTCTTGCCTGTTTCTCCATTGGGTGGACGTACCGTCCGACTTACCCATCCGTCACCCCCCTCCATCCCTGAATCTTATCTGTTGTTTACCTTTGGACGAATGAATTTGACAGGTCAAGCATTTTTTACGCCAAAGCTGGAATTGCATTGAATGATAACTTTATTAAGCTTGTTTCTTGGTATGATAACGAATGGGGCTACAGGTAATTAGGGAATTAGTCATCAATTCCACCAGTTTAAGATACATGTTGGTGCAGTCCAAAAGTTTTAAATCTTAATTGATCCCTTTCTGACTGTGTCCTTAATGTCTCTTTTCTGCTCGCAGCTCACGTGTGATTGACTTGATCCGCCACATAGCCTCAGTGCAATAAGTAGTTTGGAAGTTGAGATTGATCACGTGATGTTAGGAGTCGTGTTAAGAAAAATTAGTCCACGAGGAACTCGAGGATTCTTTGGACTACTTCACACATCATGTGGTCTCTTTTTGTTCTTTTCATGGAAGATTTTGTTTTCCCCTTTGTTTTGACCATTATGAAAGAGCTAAAACTAGTGCAATTGCAACTTTTTTTCGCCATATGTTGTATGCGGCTGCATGCCTTTTGACCTCTACTCAAACACGCGAATCCATTAGTGAAAAACTGATGTTTATAAAAGGCACTATTTGAAACACGGATATGTTAGGACCCACATTGGGGTTTGTGAAAAGCATGGCGACAGACAAAAAAGGATGAACAAAATTCACTGTTTGCTCATCTTGCCTGTCATCAATAACCTTCCTTAAGTCCTAAACTTCTAAATCTTCAAAAGGGTTCAAAAGAATCCATGGTCTGCGACATCAAAAAAATTCCGCCCAGTAGAGCAACTACTTGGGCAAAATTCACAGCCCTCCCATTGTGCGACGCTAGGACACCCTGCACGGAAAGAAGAAAATGAACTCACAAATTACCACTACCAGAACCTGAGATAGAGGTCTTAATCATAACCCAAAGCGCCTCAAGGAAATTGAACAATTACGGCCACAGAACTTCAGAGGTAAAAATAGTAAAAGGAAGAATAAAGCCAAAATTTCTAAGGAAACACGATGTGGTACCCAATACACTAGGCACCGCATAATACAGCAGAAGAAAAACGGTTGGTTAAAAGATTTGCAAAAGATAATAAGTGGTGGTTCAATTTCAGAAAGAAAATGGATCAATTAATAAGGTCACTGTGCTATTATCCACACCATGCAGCTTTCTCCTAGGATCTTTTAGACATGCCAAGGCACGCATACAGTTTTTAATGTCTACTTGAAATGCACAACTGAAGCCAAAAAAGCCACACACAAGCCAATGCCTCTAGTTGCAGAACATAATCCGATGGTCCAATACGATAACCCAATAAGTCTTAGATCTGAAACTTTAACCTTCTAACCCTATTCAGGTAGGATCAACAACTCAAATTGACAAACTGAGCTTATATTTTATTTCAGTAGTTTCAGGCACAAATAATAATATCTTAATCAAAGCCATAGAGTCAGCTAGACTTACTATTCTGTGGCAGATTCTAATATGACCCATCCATCTTAGATCTCTGTATGTAAATCTAAACTTGGTTTATCCTTAAACTAACCCAGTGCAACACCCAACTTCTGAATTGGGTGGATTGTTGTGTGAAACAATAACCACTATCAATACTGATACTTCATTTAGAAGGATTTCTGCAAGAATGGCAAAACAATTCACTAAGTTGAACATTTACATCCAAGCAAGAAAAGAAAACTAAAGTATCTACAATTGATGATCACTGGTTTGACCCCCATAGTAGTTGGCTTTTCTCTACGAGTGTGATTGTCCACTGATTGATATTGCCATTTTGGGGTAAAGGAACATTGAAAGGGCTTCTAGCCCAGATGAATGAAAAAGAAAATTTTATCGGTTCCACCTCCTTCCACTACCAAGCAGCAAATTTCCAGTAGCATCAAGGCAGACAAAAAGGCATCTGAAACTACCTGTTCAACGGCCTGGATTCAATGCCAGAAGCATGTTGTTCCCACCAGGAATGTAGGCAACGTTGGGTGACCTGGCCAGAGTTGAAGCAATTTCCCTTGATGCCTCTATCCTTCTCAGCTCAATCAGCCCCGTGCCAGCCTTTGCAGTTGCGTCAGAGATCATCTTGGCAGCATCACTTTCACCTTCAGCCCTAACAACTGCAGCCCTCCTTTCCTGGTCAGCCTTCATGACAATAAACTTGGACCTCTCCGCTTCCTGCTGGGCTACCTGTTTCTGCTCCACTGCCCTTGAAAACTCCACTCCATAAGACAAGTGTGTGATCGCCACATCATCCAAATGAATATTGAAGTCTTTTGCACGCCTGATGAGTGATTCGCGCACTAGAGCTGACACATAGGGACGTTCAGTGAGAAGCTGATCGGCATTGAATTGAGCAACCACAGCTTTCAAGACCTCATTTCCAATTGAGGGTAGCACCTTCTCATCGTATTCAAGCCCGAGGTGTTGAAAGATAGAAGGCAAGCGTGAGACCTAACCGAGATAGAAGAAATTTCATCAGATACATGCATGAAACTATAACCGAGATAGAAGCCATTCCTCTCAATGACAGTCACACCCAACAGCTAATGCAAAGCCAAAAATACGGAATCACAAACAAAATTGATCTCCCAGTGAGTCGACAAGGGATAAACCTATCTCAGAAAATCAATAAAAGTGAATATAAAAAGCCCACTCCATACCAATACACACATATAATAAAATGAAGGAAAGAAAACGCAAAATTCTGGTCATATTTGATGCGATCCCAAGATTTGGACCTGTTATAATTCTCTTTTATTATCTAATAATTATTTTTTATTATTTCTAAATTCCCAATCTCTATTTCAAATTCCTTATTCCAAAACTCTAAGTTGTCGTCAATATTCGACTCTAAAAAAAATCATGAAATATATACCTACCTCAGGACGAGAGAGAACACGGAGGGTGAGATTGACCATCTGGAGATCTTTGGTGCCGGAGATGGAGGAGAAAGTGTGGGGCCGTGTGCGGATATCGAAGATATAAGGAGTCTGTAGCCACGGGACCAGGAAGTGGGTGCCCTCGCCGATGGTGGTGTCAAGGACTCCACGGAAACGGTCGAAGAGGACGGCGCGCTGGCCACCATCCACGGTGTACAGAGAAGAGTTGAGGACGGTAGCAGCCGCACCAAGACCAAAGGCTGCGCGTGCCACGTTTGTTAGAAAGGAGAAGGCGGCTTGGCTGCCCATAATGAGAGTGTGAGAGAGAGAGAGAGAGGGAGGGAGGAGGGGGGGGGGGGGGGGAGGGGTGGAGAACTGTTTCTGAAGGGGTTATGAGGAGGGGGGATTTGGGGTGGGGGGCCACCAGCACCTGCAGCGGCACTACGAGTAAGTATAGGGCTTTACAACGATGATGATGCGTTAAGCTATACCAGGCTTTAGTCAAAGTCCAAACAAAAGGGCGGATGTGGATGTGGCTCAGTTGGGGGCTACGGTTATGATTTTATTATAAGTTTGGACACATCATCTTACCCTCCAACCTCAGTCTCGTGCAAGCTTCGGCGTTGAAGCGCCGGGGTGGTGGTGGGGAGGGGGGCGCCCTCTTTTGATTTTGGCAAAAACATTAACAAAAATATTTCTCAACTCTTTTCTTCTTGTTTTGTTTTTTTTTTGGGGGCTGGGGGGTGGTATTGTTGTAATAATATGAGATACATATAGCAAGCATGCATGTTGGGGCCCGACTGACCTGCCTGCGCTTGAAAGGGAAAGCCGAAGCCTCACCGGAGTTTGGTCCCACGATCTACGCGGAAGGGGGCATTGGAGTACACATACTCACTCATCTCTCGTGCTAAGACTTTTGCGTCGTCGTCAGTCTTCTTTCTTTCTGCGTTTTTTGACAACCATTCTACCCTCAACGCCCCCAACCATGTATCTGTCTGTCTGTCTGTCTGTCTGTCTGTGGTTCTTCAGTGTTCATATATTTTTCATTTCCGGGTTGAATGGGAACCTCTACTCCATAACACCACCTCACCTCCCTGTTGAAATATTTGATGACTAGACCACCTCTCTCGGTTCAATCCCCACCCCAACCCCCCCCCCCAAAAAAAAAAAAATTTAACTATTATGCATCACACCTGCCCTACCCTACCCCCGAGTATTATTATTACGGAAAGAACCGGAAATTATGATCTCTAATTGTATTCCACAAGAAAAGTGCCTTTTACAACCCATGCCAATAGTCAGCATTTCGATGCAAGACGGCAGGCAAACACTTACTCCAATCTCCTTCATTCCCAAAGACGGATCAAAGCATAAACCAAACCAGCAGTACTGGAAATCATCGAAGACATTGAGAGACAACATCCATCATTGCTCCAGTTCAGACTCATTCGTTCATTCAAGGACGATAATCGAAACAACCCATCCAAACACAGAATCATTACAGCTAAAATCTCAAGACATGACCGATCTTCTAGTGCAACCATCAAAATTTTAAACAGAATAATAGCTCCATGGAAGAACCGTGAAAAAATTGTTCTCAAACAGTCTATTGGGCAGACAAATTTTGACCAAACAACAAAATAAGAAAATCTCACACTAAGCGCCCTTATCAGCCTTGGCAGCAGCTTGTCCCCTAAGACGACCAGTCCTCCTTGCAGCAATGAGACCGACCTTCTGGCCCGGAGGAGCATCACGCCTCACTGTACTGGCATGACCAATGTGCTGATGGTTACCTCCTCCGTGAGGATGCTCCACGGGGTTCATTGCCACCCCACGTACCTTTGGCCAGCAGTTCCTCTTCACTCTATACTTGTGGTAGGCATTACCAGCCTTAAGCAAGGGCTTCTCGGTCCTCCCTCCGCCAGCAACTTGTCCAATCATTGCTCGGCAACCACCCGGAACAATCTTTTTGGCACCAGAGGGCAGTTTGATCCTGTCAGATTAGAATCCAGTGAGTTCCACAACACTGACACAAGAAAGACAGACATATCCTTTCCAAAACCAGATAGACATGCAAATAGGAGGCATGGTGATCGAAGCTCAAATCCCAAATGCCCTCCTCATTCTAAATTATTCCAAAAACCCAGCTCACACCAATTCCCGTTGTCAAGGATCAAACGAAACACTTCAGGGAAAAAAGGGAGGCATCAATTAAGGGAAATTCTAAACCAGTATAACAGCACAAAAAGAAATTCATTTCATTCTGGAGTTAGAAAAAAAAAAAAAAAAAAAGCAAATCAGAAGAAGAAAAACAAGAGAGAGGGGGGCGGGTGAACCTAGTGGTGTCGTTATCAGGGTTGTGGCTGATAACGATGGCGTAGTCGCCGGAAGACCTGGCCAAGACACCGCGGTCGCCAACGTGATGCTCGACGTTGCAGACGACGGCTCCTTCGGGAATGGATCGTAGGGGCAAGACATTACCGACGACAAGAGTGGCCTTTTTGCCGCAGTAAACGAACTGGCCGGTGTACATGCCCTCTGCGGCGACGAAGAGCTCCTTTTGCTTCTTGTAGCGGAAAGGGTGGCGGAAGGTGACGCGGGCGAGGGGAGCCCCACGACCGGGGTCGTGAAGGATATCGGTGACGACTCCTTTGAGATAGCCGTTTCGCTCGCCGAAGTCAAGGGAACGGAACCGGGCGGGACCCTTGCGGTGGTGGGTGTGGGACTTGAAGACTGACCCCGCACCCTTACGTTGAGCACGGATCACGCGACCCATCTCTCTCTTCTGCGTGTGTGTGTGTGTGTGGGAAAGAAAGAAGGAAGGAAGGACTGAAAGAGATGACAGAGAAAGCGTAACTAGGGTTCAACCAGGCTGGCTCTGTTATGGGCTTAGGCTAACAGATGAAATTGGGCTTAGGCTATCCTATTGCCTTTGAAGAACCTCTGTTCTTTCCCTCTTCTGTAGCCCAACCTAAAATTGCATTGTAGCTTGGAACTTGGCTTTGAACAATGACGCAAAAGTAGTCCAATACTCAGCGTTTTGGTGCTCAAACTCACTCTGCTGTGATATCATTTGATTTTATTTTATGGAAGGTGGGGGCGGATGGTAGGGTTTTAGCCATCCCCTCCTCTTGCCGTTTCCTTGCTGACAGCAACTCAACATTTTTTTTTATTGAATCTTTCGGGCGACCGACGAGTAACTCCGGCCACTCTTCTTTTCTCTACTTTGTTTAGTTCAGTAAGATGCTTTCTCTTTCTCTCTTTGTGCTTATTGGAAGTTACAATCCTCATTTACTTAACAGTATTTTGGAGCCCTCCAGTGATCCTGTGCAAACCAGCGATATTTAGAATTATTCTCAATGCAGGCCTATACTTTCAATCTAGTGGGCCACTTGGATCATTTATTTAATAGTATTTTTGTGCTTCTATTTGATTTTCTTTGTTTGTTTGTTTGTTTGTTTTTCTTGGAGTGCCGATGAGAATGTGATTCTCTAATTTACATGGTCTTCGAGGGTCACCTTGTGTTTTGTCAGCTGTGCTTGCCCATATGTTTACAGTCTAATGATGTCTGGTATGATAAACACCCGGCTAGATGTCCATGCCAAGGACTTTGTGTTACATTATTATCTTGATTATGGATTTTTCTCTAATACTTATTTGGTTGCCATTTATTTGCTGTTCTGTTGGGCTGGTTATTTCCTCTTACTGAGTATGATAGAGGAGGGAATCCTTGGTCTAGCTCTTCAATGGGAAGACCATTTTGATTCATTTCGCGGGTGACTTCATACGATGTGCTTGGTGATATCCCCTTTTGAGAATGCCGTCTATTTGAAGCTGTTGTCTCAATTTCTTTGATTAGTTAACCCCAAATAGAAATTAAAGGAATTTACTAATTAATCATGTAAAAGTGTGCATAAAAAATATGCAGCGGAATTTTTGTTTATTTGTTTATTTCATTTTTATTTTTATTTTTCATAAATTGGAAAGTGATCTCGCATTTTAATTGTCAAAATGTTCTTGCAGGCTTGAAACTATGGCAGTGAACTACATCAGATTATTCACAGGTGTCGTGGGTAGTAAGGGTTTTAGTGCAATGGAAAGAAGAATGTTTTCTGCTGGGGCTGGCAAAGCAAAGAAGGGTGCTAAAGGAGGAGGAGCAGCATCAGATGCTCCAAAGGAGACACTTAGCAAGGAAGTCAAATCTACAACTGTAGTTGGCGCCAACATTCTCAAGGATGGAGCAGATCCAAAGGTCTTGCCAGATTCTGAATACCCCGATTGGCTGTGGCATCTGCTTGATAAACGTCCAGCATTGAGTGAACTTAGAAGGAAAGATATTGAAAGCCTCCCTTTTGAAGATCTCAAAAGGTTTGTCAAGCTGAACAACCGAACTCGTATAAAGGAAAATAACTCCGTTAAGGCCAAAAATTGATAAAATAAAATCAGCAAGATGCATTATTTTTTGAGTATGTGTTTTCCTCTTATGCTAGGATTCTTCCTTGTAACGGAGTTTGTATTTGTGGTATGATGAAAGTGAATTCCTAGAAATGAAAAATGCAATATCATCTTTGTAGCTCAATGTACATGTTTTTTCTCCTCCTCTTTAGAACTTCTCATGTTGCTAGAAGATTATCATTAAAAGTGTCTGGCAGTGCAAAAAAATATTTGATTGTCGACGGGGCAATGATGCAAGGTCTATCATATTATCTCTTCCAATCCAACACCATACTGAGGTTCTTCCCGGAAAAAAGGGAGAGAGTATCACAATGTATGTGCCCATCTATTGCATTTTTTATCTTGCCTCTGTTTTTTGTCAGTTGATGACCTATGATGGCTGGGCTTGTCCTTTGTGGCTTGTTCTAAACCCCCAACTTGGACTTGCAACATGGTTTCTTTTGGGTTCTTGAAGACGGATCGATCTTTTATTGGTTTACTTCATTCCTACTTTTTCATTAACTGCAGTAGAAAACATGAACAAAGTTTGTTCCATCACACGCAATTTACTACTTTATTGAATTATACGGTTGGATCAATTTACAACTTTATTGAGTTATACAGTCGGATGCATTATGACTTTATTGAATTGTTCAGTTAGACCCATTGGTGAAAGCTACCCTGTGTCGTACCCTTAACTAAACCCTTCTTAACAATGGGGAATGACAAGCTCTGCCCCACATTAAGAGATTCATAAGGATGTTTCTTCTCTCCGGGGAATCAAATTCATCGGGATGTATATGCTCTCCACATTTCCCCATCAATTAATAGTCTGGTGGCCCCTTCCTGTGTTCATGTTATCAATGCGTGTACGACAGTCCGGAATTTATTTACTCTTCGGCCTAACTTTTCTTATCGCATGGATGGATTAGAGCTAGTAGGCGTGACTATGATCGAGGATTTTTTATTTCTCCTTTGTTATTGTGTGGTCCAGATATGGGGATAGCACTTACCCGCACGGTTTGATAAATTTTACCAAATCATAATTCTGTTCAATGCGGCAAGGCTTGTTATTCAGCCATTAGTACAGTTGTGACCTTATGGTATTGTCGTGCTTTGCTTTATATCCACGTGGAGAAGAGGGCTCCCCACATTAGAGAATAGAAAATGACAAGTTGGGATCGGTAGGAAGAAAATGAAAGAAGAAGAGAACTGAAATTTGACATAACATGCATTATTGTTGCTAAAGTAGGAAACCCACCCTCTCCACAGCCTTTCTTGATTGTGGCACTGAAAAGGGTTAAAGCTGCTCCTCACATGGCCATGCTCACTTTTGAGCGTCGAGCTGTCTCAAGTAGTCCGATGAGGAGCTTCAAGGGGACCTTAGCCATAACAGCTTGCCAAAGTCTTATGTTGCCACCCAAGTAGTCATATCTATTTCACATGCAATACTTGATTTTTATTTGTTTTATTGCCTTTCATATTGGTGAGTGGACAGAACTAGAGGTAGGTTGTTACCGGACTAGTGATCTAGTAGTGACATACGAGCCCTGTAGCATAAGCAAAGAGTTTCCCTTCCCCTAAGATCACGGAGGCCGGGGGAGGAAAGCCACTAGCCTCCGTCCTAGTAGCAGATGAGAACGAGAAAAAAGGAATTAAAGCGAAGGGCAAAAGATACACAAACAACAGAGGTGGACCAGAGATCATTGGAGGTGGTGGGGAAGGGTGTTGGGGGGGAGGGGGGAGGGAGGGGGAAGCAAATTGGTGTCAAAGCCATGAATCACCGGCGTGGGGTGTACTCAAAAAGACATGGATTCCCACATGACTAGAGTGTAGACTACCTTTTTCCCAATGCTTTAAGCATTAATATATTCATATACACAATTCATAAAGGAGCAACAACTCCAATGTGTCTATTTCTCGCAGGGCAAAAACAATTTTCATGGAATTGTGCTATCGACTGCCTGCTTTATCACATTGCTCTTAAAGTTACCTAAACCTTTGCTTCAACGTAAATAATCGATTAGGAGGTCAGCAAACATTAATTTACTCAATTAACTGCATTTTGTTTGATCAGCAAATCAAAGGGTCGGTTGCCCGGGCAGCCGACCATTCTGGGAAGTATTTACCTTTCAGTGAAGAAATTTTGCATGGCTTAGAGATTGGGAAAACCCTTTAGTTTACTTCAAATTAAATATTTCCTGGAACTGTTGAACTTACTTCTATCAGAAATTTATTACTGGAGTCTGGTGGAGTCTGGTGTCTAATATCTACCGTTTTCGGTCTTGCGTTCTTGACCCACCCGGACGTAAGAATGAAATTAGATTATCAACTGTCACCTAAGGACATCCTCGTTGGAAGCCTGTATCAATCAATAAAATAAAGTAAAAGGCTTCTCATCAAGTAAAGCATGACACGGTAAAAGTTGATATCAACCAAGCAAACAAAAGGGAAAATGATCGATGTCTAAAAAGCAAATCCGATTTGGTTTTACCATACTATACTATACTATTATTTTTCTTATCCCCTCATCATCCATAGATATTGTAAATCCCTCTGCTATTGGTTCTGTCTGCCACTCTTCTCAATTCTCATCACTTCAAAGCCCAAAAAAAAGCTGTAAATCTCTCTCTCGCTCTCTCTGACATGCACCCCCAAACATCAGTATTATTATTTGTACATTTCCTGTAGAACTGTAACAGTTGGGATGAACTCACTTTACTATAATATTGTAACAATTGTAATATTGTGTCCAAAGCCACATTTATTTTGCTAATACGGAAGGCCAGAGAAAAAAAACTCTTGGAAACCAACATCATCTCTGCCTTGTTTTTTTCTGGCACTGGGAACAGTTTGATTCTGTCTGCCCTTCTTGTTTTTTATTATTTAATTCTACCCCGATGAGCATTTTGCTTTTCTAGGTTATTTATTAATATATTTTCTTTTTTTGTGCGAGCAATGATTCCTGTTTCCACTCTCATTTCTTCGGGTTGATATTTTCTGGTCTGAATTGGTTGTTTTTCACCTTTGCCTGTTTTTCTTCTTCATTTCCTTTGTCAGAGTTGTAAAAGCAGGCGGTTCGGCTCCCAGAGTGACACATGAAGTCCTCTTCTGTTGTCTCCTTGGCTAGTCTTCCTAATGATTTTCTTTATTTTCCCTGCTTTTCTCCTTGCGCTTTAATTCTCACATGGCTTGCTGATTGTTGCGATTGCTGGTTTGCTTAATCCTCCTAGCTCTGGTCAAAGTTGCAATTCCTTCTTTCGCTTTGAACTACTTTTGCTGTTTTTCTTTAGTCCTTTACTCTTATCTTCACAAAATAGCCTATACTCTTATTTTGGTAATCTGTTTGGTCACTCCATTCCATGAGCATAAGGGTTTAGATGCATATAGCCTGCACCAACAAGCTGTAATATTCAGTTAGAAGTTTTGATTAACTTCCTCAAAATTTGCGTCTTTGCATATATACTTTCCATCTCATGATGCCTCCAACACATTTCCCTCTCCGATGGGAGAGTACAGGAGACCAATGGTGGTACGCTTCTCCCATTGATTGGGCAGCTGCTAATGGCCACTATGACCTGGTCAGGGAGCTCCTCCGCATTGATAATAATCACCTTATCAAGCTGACCTCTCTCAGGCGGATTCGTCGCCTTGAGACTGTGTGGGATGATGATGAACACTTCGAGGATGTTGCCAAGTGTCGCTCTAATGTTGCCAGAAAACTCTTTCTTGAGTGTGAATCCGCCAAGAAAGGAAACAATTCTCTGATCCAAGCTGGCTATGGCGGGTGGCTCATGTACTCTGCTGCCTCTGCTGGGGACCTGAGTTTTGTTCAAGAACTTCTTCAAAGGAACCCTCTTCTTGTTTTTGGGGAAGGAGAATATGGGGTTACCGATATATTTTATGCTGCTGCCAGGAGCAAGAACTGTGCTGTTTTCAGGTTGATTTATGATTTTGCTGTTTTGCCGAGATTTTTGACAGCAAGAGGGAGTGGAGAGTCTGAGAAGCACATAGGGGAGATACCTTCCGCTTACAAGCGGGAGATGATGAACAGGGCAGTTCATGCTGCTAGAGGAGGGAATTTAACCATTTTGAAGGAGCTTCTTGGCAGTTGCAGCGATGTTTTGGCTTTCAGAGATAAGCAAGGTTCAACTATTTTGCATGCCGCTGCTGCCAAAGGGCAGGTCGAGGTAAGTCTCCAAAAACTATATATTGTTGTTGCCTACTGTTGGATGCCAATTTATTTATATGACAATAAAGGACACTTATAAAGTTACGAGTTGCCTGATTTTGGAACTCAGAATGTTTTTTCTTGCATTCTCGGAATCAATGGTGAAATAAAAATAGTCTTTCAACGTTCTGCTTCAATTTTGGCTTGTCACGTCCTCAGTCAACGAGCTTGGCTTGTATGTACTAAGATCCCAGATATCTCACAACTCCATTATCCATGTGTTTCACAAAGTAATTGCATGAGGCTTGTTTAGGTTGAACATCAAACCAAGCAAATGATTGAACCCTTCCAATTGTAACATATCCTTACCACTGATGGGAAAGTGCTTCAATTATGCCTCTGCTGTGACTCCTGTAACCATATCTTCCGGGCTAGGGGGAATATTTGAGACAACACATGCATGCAAGGTAGTTAATATATGTTGCTGCTTCAGAGACAGATCCGTTGACACAATTAAAAGGGGTTGTTGCGGTACAATAATGTTGTTGCAGGCGATCATTAGTTTCACTTGACGGGTACTTCCATCAAACTCTATTCGGCTGCAGTTATTCTTAATTGCTTGACCTTTCTTTTTGCAGGTAGTCAAAGATCTGATAGCATCTTTCAGTATAATCAATTCCACAGACAATCTAGGCAACACAGCATTACACATTGCTGCTTGCAGGGGCCAATTAGCCGTGGTGGAAGCTTTGATAACTGCATCTCCCTCATTGATTCTATCAAGAAACAATGCTGGAGACACTTTTCTCCATATGGCAGTGTCTGGGTTCCAGACTCCTGCATTTAGAAGACTGGACCGGCAGATTGAGCTAATAAAACAGTTGATATGCAAGAAAAGTTTCAACATGGAAGATATTATCAATGTCAAGAATAATGAAGGGAGGACTGCTCTCCACATGGCCATCGTAGGAAATGTTAACTCTGAGCTCGTGCAACTTCTGATGTCTGCCCGATTGATAAATGTGAACGTTCGTGATGCAGATGGGATGACCCCCCTTGATCTCCTTAGGCAACGGCCACAGTCTGCATCCTCAGAAGTACTAATTAGGCAACTGATATCAGCAGGTGGGATATTTGCCTGCCAAGATTATAGTGCAAGAAGAGCCATTGCTTCTCACTTAAAAATGCTAGGTAATGTAGGCAGTCCCGGAACTTCATTCAGAATCTCTGATGCAGAAATATTCTTGTACACGGGCTATGAGATTGTATCTGATGCCAGTGCTGGTCCGGATGCTGAAGCCATGCATTCACCAGATGTAGGTCAGCTCGATTCAACCAATAAGAATCAAAGCTCAACAACTAATAGCCAAAAAGGCTCTGCGAATCATACAGCACAAAGATTGAAGAGAGTCCTGCGGTGGCCCCGGCTGAAAGATCAAAAAAGGGCAATATCGAAGAAATCAGTTGGTCATAGGTCAGTGGACTCGCACAAGAAAAGCACTGCTAGCGTAGAAGAAGCTCCAACCCCACTTCGTCAAAGATATTCAAAGCCCGCATCACTTCCTAACAACAAGAGGACACTTTCTGTTAGGAGTAATCAATCAAGTCCAACAGCCAAGAAGAAATTTGCATCGGGAATAATGCATGGCGTCATGCAGGCTGTGCCACAATTAACCATGCCAGGCCGATCACGCTCGAGTTCATTTTCAAAGGCGTCCATTTCTTCTCCAAGTTCACTGGACAAGCAGAAAAGTGTGTTTACTGATCAGAGTGATGTAGCTGGACCGTCATCATCCGGTAGCCAACTGTTTGACGATGGAACACCAAGTATGAATGAGAAAGAAGGCTCGACGCATAGGAAATCAAGGAGCCAGTACTTTTGCTTCGGCGGGTCCAGCCTGTCTGTGAGAACCCCGGTTAGCCGGCCACGGCAAAGCCAAAGTTCCAATTCTTCTGTTGTCTCGGTGGCTTGACGGTGCAACTGAGAATGAGTTTGGTTGTTGCAGCAGCTCAGGTAACTAACTAACGTTAGAATAAAATTAGTAAGCTGTCTCCTCTGGGCTGTTGCTTTCCTCTGCAGAAGAATGTTAAAATGTTTGCTTTTATCTATCTATGCTCAGTATCTTATGGCACCAGACAACAATATATATCAGCAGCTTATTTTTAGATGTACTTGCCGTCGTTCTCTCTTTTGACTATAAGTCTCAGCATAGCAAAAGAAAAACAGAGACAGAGAGAGAGAGAGAGAGAGCGCAAGTGGAACCTCAACGTGGGGAGGTGGGGCGGGGTGGGTTGTTCTACGCTGCTCCCCCGGTCTCTCTAATATTTTCTTTCTTTCCTGACTTCCGCCAGCAATGAAGGGAGAACGGATTTTGTGATTCATAACCACCCCCAAAACTTGATGGCCAAAAAAAAATAAAATCGACGAATTACATTTTATTTTATTACATAAATAAATACAATTATATATATATATATATATAAAATATTTTAATATATTATTATTATTATTGTTACTATTATTCTCAAACTACTTTCTATACACTGATAGGCAGTTATACTTTCCAAAAAAAAAAAAAAAAACCAACAAAATTAGACTTTGGAGATTATAAGGGCTTGGCCTTTTTCTTGGGCCCATAAGCCCAAATTCTTTTGCTTGTAACGGATTGAAGAAACGGCCTAAAATTGCCCCACAACTCTCTTGGGTTGGGCTTACTAATCTAAGAAAAGAAGTGAATGGCCCCCGTGACACTTAGGGCTTCCTTCCCGTCATTGCGTTTGTATTGGGTATGAATTATCATCGTATCATTTAACTCCGAGTTTCAAACTATTGGGTCCGATAATAGATTGATTAGGGTTTGAATGAAATAAATAAACTAATTTTTCTATTTCCACGGCATAATCCCTCTCTTTGACTCGCCCCCCCGCCTCAAAGTGAAGAAAGAAAATACGGGGGTTGTGGGCATTAGCTTCTTCGTCATTCTCTGTTTGTACGTTCCATCAAGCCATCAAAACAAGTAGTTTTTGTTTTTTTTTTTTTTTTTTTTTTGTGTTGCCCGCCCGGAAGAAATTGTGCGCAACACTCTTTATTTATACTTAAGAATGTTGTCGTCGTCACCTATAGTAAGTACCTATCTAAAAACAAATCGTGCGAAATGTTCTTCAAAGTTTGGTTTTACCCCACTGCTGCTAAATTCATGTCTAGGGTAAAGACGTAATTATGCAATTATAATTAGTAGACAAATTTAAATTTTACATAATATAAGTACATCATATATTTGTAAATTTAATATTATATCTTGACTCAAATTTTTAAAATATTAAATTTACCAATTCTTTTCTTTATAAATTAATTATTTTTTTCCCCTCTCATTTTCAATCTTTAACCTTTTTTTTTTTTTTTTCATTGCACAACACATGCATCACCCACTTTAATCCTTCCCAAGTCAACTGCAACAAATTAGTCAATCTTCCATATTCGGTAGACAAGCACATGGAGACATTTTCCAAGCACAATTAACCCTCCTCACCCGGACCACACTTGGTCCTTAATTTAGTTCGTTCGTCGGGTTCCGTAGGAAGCTTCCTTGCACTTATGGCCATATGTCTTCTACTGTTAAGAACAACCCATTATGCTAAAGCAGAGTTGGGCAGTTCTCCACCAGACTTAGCTACCTGGCAAGAAGTGCCAGGGTTTAATTTTGGCCTACTCGTTTGGAAATAGCATCTGCCTATCCATCCATCCATCCATCCATCCATCCGTCTATCTAATCTAATCTAATCTATATAATTTATGATAGAGAGGCAGTGAGCCACGAAAATTTTTAAAAAGGAAAAAAAAAAAAAAGATTCTCTTAAATATGGAAATGGTAATAATAATATGTTTATAAAATTAGGCTCACGGTTAATTTAAGGATGAAAATTTCAGATTGATTTGCAATCTGTCAAGTTATTGAACTTCTATTTTCCAGCTGAAACATTTTTTTAAAAAAAATAAAAAATAAAAATTGGGGGCGTGTTTTTTGGGCGGGGGAATCACCGGTCTTTTCCCGGACTAAGTAAAGGTCGCTTGCCTAGTCATGACATCACAATGATAATAGCATATTTGGATGAAGTACAATTCTTTGACAAATGAACGCGTTAAAATTTACAAAGCGAATTGCTACTCTGCATACGTAATTATTCCATGTTGGATGTCACTATGTTAGATGACACCAGGCTAGACCTAAATCAGGACCTTCCACGATGTTGTGTGTCGATGAATGAACAATAATAATTGTCGTGGGATATTTCTTGCGGTTTGTCGCATAGGCATTCCTTTTTTTAATTGCCGTCCACACGCACGCAAGAAAATTTTGCTTCAATAATGAAGAAGTTATGTCGTACATGAGGGTGCGGTGGTTTCGTTGTAGGTTCAAAGTAGTATTACAGCGTAACTTTGCTAAGCTATGGGTAACCGAAAATGATTGTTATCAAATATTATTTCGTCAATTGGTAAGCGAACGGGTATTATTGTCCCAATAACCGTATTGTTTCGACATTAAGCTTTCTTTTGGATTTTTCTCCCTTGCTGTTTCGCTTCTCAGTTTCCTGTTGGGGGTAACTGGAACGAGAAGAAATGGACCAACGTTATTCAAATTCAACAAAGTTGAACCACATGCACATGGAGATTTCAGCCCCCTTTTCCTCCGGCTTCCGGCATATGGTTTCTTACTTAACTATATCCTCTTTGAGAAAATTAATTTTCAAATAATGAAACTCCGATGTTAGCCACAATATTTCTTACGTCTTTCATATGATAAGACTAATAGACAGATATGATCAAGGAGTTAACCCATTTGCGTGGATGACACCCAACAACCAAAAAAAAAAAAAAAAAAAAAACCTCTTCTTGGATTTGGAATTTGGCAGGTAATTCAACTTCAAGTAGTTGGCATTTGGCACGTAGTTCAACTTCAAGTAGGGTAATAATCATGCTAAATTTAAAACTCTGAGTCCCGCACTCTTCAAAAACCAGGGAAGACTCGGATTCAATGTAAGCGAGAACTTGTTTTTTTTTTTTAAAAAAAATATATTTTTGGGGACCGTTTGCACCCATAAGTTGACCGCCCACGCAATTTCGTACGCTAAAGGTCAATTATACTATATCAGGATCAGGATGGTGGGACAAAGACTCTAGAGAAAGAACTCAGACCTCTGCATCTCGTACACGAAGGAACTGGTAGGAAGCCGGACTTAGAGGTTATGAACACAAATGCCGCCAGCCACTATAATTGATGGGTCGCCGCGGATTCGAAATAGAAAACTCTCACGTCTTTATACTATGTATGTCTGGCTGGTCTTGACCTTGGACGCCGGATTAACCCAGAAACCGTACACGCCACGAGCAATATATATTTTATCTATTATATCAAGACCAGCCAGATACGGTTTCTGGGGGGTTAATCCGGCGTTTAAGTCTTCCCTTAACGTAACATAGATTGTCCAAAAAGCTGGCTGGTTGGCTGGACATGTGGGTCAAATTTGTACGTTCTCCCCTAATGTTAAAGTTCACATTAGGGGAGACAACGGTCTCCTCTCTGCTTTATGCAATCAATCAAATTTGTACGGCTCAAGAAGAAAGATGGATGGCTGGCTGGACAATCTTGTGGATAGAACCTCCTTTCAATGAAAAAAGATTACCAGAAACTGAAAGATACGTTTTTGGGTCCACATGAATGCCCTTTTGACTTTCTTTCTTATTTTTTGGTACGAACACGGTTTTCTAATTGACGATTAGCGCCATTATTTTCGTTGAAATTAAGGTGCATCCTGGGGTTTGAGATGGGAATTAAATCGTACTTTTCAATGAAATTGCAAAGTTTTCACCCTTCTGCTCTGTTCATATTAGTCACAAACGACCCTTCTGCTCTGTTGATATTAATCACAAAAGAGAGCAAGAAAAAAAAAAAAAAAGGCATGTCTTACATTGCCAAAGCAAAGATATGAAGGAAAACACATTTACCGTGTTTCAAAACACGCATGATTCACTGCCACGAACCCAGAGAGATATAAAATTCTAGCCAGACAATATGATACAATAAAAATTTTATGAGATTGATAAGAATTTCGTCACCGGATTAATTTGTTGTGTCAGTGTTCATGACTATCTCCGTTTCTATCTATATCTTCCACCGGATTAATTACTGAAAATAGTTAGTCGCCCAGATCAAACTTAATTTCTCATCACTCAAATTTCTACCGGATTAACTTTGTTACGGGTCTAAATCCTCATCTCTGAAATTTCTATTTATTAATACTAATATTTTCATTTATTTTTGAAATTAAATATTGAGTATTATTTTTAAAAAATTGAGATTATTTCTTTTCCCTTTTAAATATAGTTTAGGTTATGTTTACTTTTGTAGTTAATTAGTTGAGAACAGCTAGTTCGATTAAATTGATTTTAGAATTTTTTTCATTATTTTTTAAGAAAACAAAAAAAAAAAAGAGGATTTTGGAGGTTTTTTTTTTTTTTTGCTTTTATTTTGAAAATTTATGAGTATTTCTTTTTTTATGAAGAGAAATTAAGTGAATTTGAAGGATTGTTTTTTCTTTCTTGTAAATGAGAATTGGAGAATATTTTTTCTTATTCAATGTTTATTATTTTTTTGTTGGAAAATTTTATAATTGTAGATATTTAATTATAATGAAAATATAATTATATAAATTAATATAATTATTATTTGATTACAATTAAATTTATATCGATTGATTTATGAAATTTTATTTTCATTATAATGACGATTTTATAATTATAAAATATTTTAATATCATAAATTCATAAGAAACTGTCAAGTTAAGAAAAATTATATATATATATCAATAATATGTGTAATTATGTACAAATTAAATAAATGTGGTTATATAAATATTTCACTAACATTTTCTCAATTTCAATAATTTATTTATATTCAAAGTGTAAGTGAAAGAAGCTAGAATCTCGAGTTGAAGCATGCGTTACAAGAGGGGGAATCCTTGTGCGAATTTTCTCTCTAAATTTGGGGGGTCACTTGCGATTCAGACGAAGTTTATTTCATTGGACTTCCTGCGCGAGAATATTTTGCTAGTTTAGTTTAGTTTGGTTTTTAGGTAGGGATAGGCCAAGCGTTTCGTTTGTCTTTCTGAGGATTTAGTTTCTTTTTTTTTTTTTTTTGTGATTGTTTTTGTATTTTATTGGCCACCCAAATTAATAATAATAAAAAAAACCTCAATTGAAAAATGTTTCGATTTTTTTAAATTTTTTTTCTCTCTTTTTTATTTTCGGAAATTTGAATTTATTTTAAAAGTATCACGATGATGGCATGATATATGATGACTGAGAAACTAATTAAAAAAAGAAGACCGAAAAGGAAAAAAAAATAATTTCAGATTATTCTGCATTGATGCAGACAAACAAAGTTCCACACCAGAAGTCAAACAAAAATTTTCCTACTTCGTGATTCGCGCCGCGTGAGATTTGGAATGCAATTTTGAGAGTAGGCGTTCGGTTCTCTATAAATACTCGCTTAGTTGGACAATGTGGCTCCTTAATACAGGTAGAAATTAGACAGACACGGCGTTAGTTTCTGCGTTGTGGCAGCGTTCCATCCTCTTTCCTTCGTCTCTGTCTTTTTTTTTTTTTTTTTTTTTGGGTGTTGGTTTCTCTCTCTTCTGTGACTGCGAGCTGTGCAGGAATAAGCCATAGCCATAGCCATAGCCATGGGTCTTCAACAACCAACTCATCCAGATTCTGCCCACAACGAGGTTTGTCTCCTCTCTCTCTCTCTCTCTCTCTCTCTCTCTATATATATATATATATATATATACAGGCACAGGCACACGCACATATAAAACAGGTTTTCGGGGAGATATTTTCAGTTTTTACTTTTCAGTACAGTAACTGATGCTGTTAAAAAGTCTTCATCGGGTGCAGAACAACTGCATTCATCCACTTGAATCCTTGACGATGAAAATTTTTACAACTTTTCATTACTAATTGATAATTAATATATATATATATATATATAGGTCGTGGGGACATCATTTCACTTGTTTAAAAATTTGGTAGTTTCTTATACCAAATAAAAAATTAAAAATTTTAAAAAATTGCCTTCCCTTTAATTACCGTGTTGTTGCCTCAGAAAGTCTGAATCTCACAAGTTTAAATACCGTTCAGATATGGCAAGATAAAAAAGGAAGGGTGTGTGTGTGTGTATTATAATATATTATTCCTCTGGTCCTTTTTAACTTCGAACAAAGGAAAACAAGGGCGTGCCCAGATGCCATACATAGACGCAGAGTGAGTTTAGATTAAATTTGATTTATGGTCACGTATCACGCAAACTTTCTGTCTCATAACATGGCTCCCTTGTTGCTAAGGAATTGAGAGTCCACCCAAGTTGACCCAAGATTTTCACTGTAGAATATATATATATATATATACTATTCTGCTTCTCTCTCCCCTATATAGACCCCCCCGGCGGTGCCACTTGCCAATTACCATCTGTTCATCTTTTGATCTTGGGTTTGCGTATTTTCATAAGTCATGGATCTACTCCCGAGGGTCGAGTTTCCACTAAATAATACTTCTTGAATTCATTTGGCCGGCTTGGTTACCGGATTAACTTGTTTTACTCGTTGCCTCGTCTACGAATAGCAGCTGCATTAGTCTCAATTGGATAGCGAGAAAGAGTTTTTCTATTTATTTATTCTTTTATTATTTATTAAAAAAATAACTTGTAGTAGTTTAGGAATGAAAAATGAAGTCTTAGTTGGCGGCTATGATTTTATAATGATCTCTTACTCTTGCCCCGGCCCTAAGTCGAAAAAATTCTGGAAATGGAGAAGTTTAATTGGTTGCCTAACCAATCGACTACTAGATTCCAAATTCACGCGTTGCGTACTACAAGATAGCACTCGCCCTCTAGGGCATTGGGGATATGTACCACTCTCAATATAAGATTCATATAGGATTGGTTGCAATCACCAATAACGCCTTATATAGGACCTCAAAATTCAATTTGTTGCTGTTCCTGTTGCTGCGTCAAGAAGAATACAATGGGTGCTTCCTTCGTATGAATAATAATAATTATTATTATAATATAATATAATATAATATAATAAAAAGACTAAAAAAAAAAAAAAAGGGTGTTTCCTTGACTTGGGATGTATATGTGTATGTGTTCGAAACTTTGAATTCGGTGCTTGGTTTTTTCTGCTAAAATTAATGCAATAAAGTGCGCTGTCTTTGATACAGCAAAATGAGGAAAGACTAGAAAAGCAAAAGGTAATTGATGATTGGCTTCCAATCACCTCTTCAAGAAATGCAAAATGGTGGTACTCCGCTTTCCACAATGTCACTGCCATGGTTGGCGCTGGTGTCCTCAGTCTCCCATATGCCATGTCAGAACTCGGATGGTATGCTTCACTCACACACTTACAACAGATAATTAATTCGACTCAATTTTCTTTCCTCTGATTACAACACCTCGTCATATATGGCGTCTTTTTTTTGGCAAATCATTTGTCTGATAGTGCCCGGAAAACACAAGTAATTACTTCCATATCTAAGGACAGGCTGGAAATTAGATCCAATTTAGTCCCTATAAAATCGTTGACCTTTTGTTGCTTTTGACTTCAGGGGTCCTGGGGTGGTTGTGCTCGTTCTATCATGGGTAATCACTTTCTACACTCTATGGCAAATGGTTGAGATGCATGAAATGGTGCCTGGCAAGCGATTTGACAGATATCACGAGCTAGGTCAACATGCCTTTGGTGAGAAGCTTGGCCTATACATTGTGGTCCCCCAACAACTGATCGTTGAAGTTGGTGTGTGCATTGTTTACATGGTTACCGGAGGCAAATCACTGAAGAAGTTCCACGATCTTGTCTGTGACAGCAGCTGCAAACACATCAAGTTAACCTACTTTATAATGATTTTTGCCTCTGTTCATTTCGTGCTATCCCATCTCCCCAACTTCAACTCCATCTCTGGTGTCTCCCTGGCAGCTGCTGTCATGTCCTTGAGGTACAATCCATTCCTTTCACATACCAATCTTGAAATAAGTAAACAACCGTTTTAAAGTTGAGCAAACTTGCAGTGCATTTTTATTATAGCGTTGCATTAATGCATCATAATAGGAAGCCAGATGATTCTGTGCCTTGATGTTTATATTGCCATACAGTTACTCTACCATTGCTTGGACTGCCTCTGTCCACAAGGGTGTTCAGCCAGATGTGCAGTACGGGTACACAGCCAAGACTGCAGTAGGAACAGTGTTCAATTTCTTCAGTGCCCTGGGCGATGTGGCTTTTGCCTATGCTGGACACAATGTGGTCTTGGAGATTCAAGCAACAATCCCATCTACGCCTGAGAAGCCATCCAAAGGCCCCATGTGGAGAGGAGTTATCGTTGCATATATAATTGTGGCCTTGTGCTATTTCCCTGTTGCTCTGATTGGGTACTGGATGTATGGAAATTCAGTCAAGGACAACATTCTTATCTCCTTGGAGAAGCCCACCTGGCTTATTGCCATGGCTAACATGTTTGTTGTGGTTCATGTTATTGGAAGCTACCAGGTACAAATTAAATTTGATTCGCTATGTTTTATTCTTGTCTTGGATTGATTTACATTGTAGTTTATCCCATGAAACCATCTAATGTTTTCCCGTATACAGATTTACGCAATGCCAGTGTTTGACATGATGGAAACTGTGGCGGTAAAGAAGCTGCATTTCAAGCCCAATCGTATGCTGCGCTTCCTCATACGCAACATTTATGTCGGTAAGTAATGGGATCCATCAAGTTATGAGAGTAAAGCTTATGATACCTTCCTGCTCCAAGTTGAATTCTATAGCCCAAGAATTTGAACATGTCTCTGAATTGCAGCATTAACAATGTTCATTGCCATTACCTTCCCTTTCTTTGGAGGCCTTCTTGGATTTTTTGGTGGATTTGCTTTTGCCCCAACAACATACTTCGTAAGTTGCATTATTCCTATATTGATTTGTGCTATATTGATTCAATTAACTGTAATCAATAGAAATTATTTGATTGGCTAAGAAAGTCTAACTGCCTCGCTTCTTGCTGAGCCACTTCATTGTCCAGCTCCCTTGCATAATGTGGCTTGTCATCTATAAACCAAAAAGGTTCGGCTTATCATGGTGGACTAACTGGGTAAGTTGATTCAAGAATATTCATGGTTGTGTTCTACGTGTTCCCGTTCCAAAATCAGGGGCATCTTACTTGCAAATTTTCTTTCTTACAGATATGTATCATACTTGGCATTCTTTTGATGATCGTATCACCCATCGGAGGTCTGAGGCAAATTATTCTTCAGGCCAAAAACTATGAATTCTACTCTTAGTCACACTCCAGCATCATTATGATGTAGACTGCAATAAAATGCAAATTCGAATAGAACGAAACCAGAATGGGGGCGTCAACTGTGGGGTGATGACATTTTTGAAAAGGGATATAGTAGTGTCAGAAATCCTATATGCAATTGAATTATAGAAATGAAGCTTGCTAGTCATGGTTGCAACTATCGCAACAGTTGGGCAAATGGAGGCTTTCTATAGAAATTTTCTGTGTTGGACCTTTTTTCCCCATCAGTTGTGGTGTATGCAAATCTACACCTCTGTTTTTATTTATGTGAAGTGGATTATTGAATTTCCTTCTTTCAAAGTTTGGAGGAAAGTGCATACGTTCTGCAGAAATCAACTGTTCTCCCTTTGATCTTTCCCATTTCCTTCCTCAATGCCAAAAACCGATGCGGAGAACTGCCCCAAAATGCTTGCTTTTCCTAACGATAAAACAAGGCATAAAAACCAGCCTTTTTTCTAAATTGAAGGTTTCAATATTGCATCTATAGTATTGTTGCTTAATAATTAAATCTCGATAAAATAACAGGAATAGTCCTGAATCCTGAAATTCCAAGTTCCATTGTATTATATCACAATACACTACACAAGCACTTGGTAGTGGACTAAACTCGCAGATGTCCAAGCCACTCCTGATAAAGCATGTCTTCTGAGAAATAGTTAAGTGAGCCAATCCAATTGCAGCACGTAGGACCATCAGAGGCGTTGTTTGACAAATAATGCTGCCAAACACAGGTGCACGACAGCTAGAAGTGAAGATTGTTCTGTTTCATTGTTAACGTGGAACCCTTGTAAAAGGAACTCGTCCAAAGTAGAGAAAGCAGTATCCAAATTAGAATTTGGGCGCACAAGGACAAAGGAAAACCATATGTGTCGAAATTTCAGGTAGCCGGACTCCCATGTTCGGGTCACAAAACCAATCTCTGCCTACATTTGACTCTCCTCTAAACCTTGTAGTGTGAAAGTTTTGTGCGGTGGAACCCTGTTTTCAATCCTGCGTTTTCCTTTGAACCCAATGGAACAAGTTAGTAGTGCATTGGAGCTCAACGTGGTCTTCTTTTCAGCAACGTAATTCTAACGGCAAAATCAAGTGATGCAGGGGTTATTTTGATGGACCAAGCAAGCGGATCTGTTTCTTCTGTGCCCAGCAATTTTTTTTTTTTTTTTTTTTTCTTTCTGATTTTCCAAAGGTACGTATAGCTCAAATATAACTAGCTTTTGGCGCTTGGTTGTTCACTTAGTGGTGTTAGGTAGTTGATGAACTTCTCTAGGAAGAGGTGTTTTGTCTTATGTGATTTCGTAATGATAATTGTGAGACAGAAAAACCATAGAAGTACGCAATGTCGCAAGGCTTTAGCAACCATTATGAAACACACGTCCTTTCATTATAAAATTAAATCACTGTGGTCGATCCCCTCTCCGCCGGTGAAGTGAAACCAATACGTGCCCATGCGTCGGATGTACAAAAAGGAATAATTTGCCGTTTCTACACTCTCGTCTCAGCGATCGCTGTTGCGACTCGGTGATCAAATTTTCTCAAAATGCTTTCTTGCTACTTGGAGGTTTGTTCGTTAGCATAATCAAAGATTCCACCATTGCCATGTGGTGCTAAATCTAAAGATTCTGTGGACGGCTCAATGCATGCAAAATTTTGGGACAATGCAAATCATGTAAATTGAAAAACTCCATTGTTTTAAGTCTTTCGAGGGAGTCACAAAAAACATTACATTCTCTATAAAAACAGGATAAATTTATTTTGTTTATCCGAGCACCCCACCCCCCCCCCCCGCCGTCTGAATATCTAACGACACTGCTGCTCGTGTGGCCCGACATTGTGCGGCCTAGCAATTAGCGAGATTTTACTCAACACCTTATTGCACTAAAACTCTTTATTAGATTCTTCTCTTTTTCAATATATATTATCGTCAGCTTGGTGGTTGATGCTGTTTTTCGACCGTTCGAGCAATGAAAGAAATTTGGGAGTCAGGAATGTTGTGGTTTTGAAATTAGCTTTGGATGGATTAAACATGCCGTTGAGCAAAAAGTCGAGTCGCGCAAACCAACAACACGAGAGGAGCCTAATCCTAAACCAATTAATAAGTTGAGAGAAAAGTTAACAATAGCATGAAATGCTGGCCGCCTAATCTGTCCTATGCAAGGCCACGGCGGATTTAGCCTACCAATGTGCTATTTCTTATTTTGACTTGGGGAGCAATTTACGTAATTTTGCCGACAGATCCATTACTTTTTAATTAATTCCTTTCAAATGTCATACAGGAGACATCAATGTAAACATAGTCGTAAGGATCCTGCAGTGTTTGAGTCTTTTGGACCGAACCCCACTCCTCAGTATAAATATTACATGAAGTTTGCAAATCTGCTCAGACGTTTCTTTCTCATCTCTGTACAGAAGTTTGAGGAGTTTCACATTCATGGACACTCAAGCTCCACCATTTGAGCAGGCACCTGACTTCTACGAGGATGCAACTCTCCATCTCTGCCTCTCTTCCTTTGCTGGTCTTCTCAAGTATGCATGCACATACGCAACACATATCATCAAAACAACTTTAGCGTTAACTAATTAGAGGAAGCCTGCATGTTTAAAGCCTATGCAAGGTTTTAAGCAATGTTATGGGATACATAGCAAAATCAACGTGCGATTTTAGTTCTTAAAAATGTTTGTAGGCTAACATGTTAAGTTTTTTCTTCTTCTTCTTCTTCTTCTTCTTCTTCTTCTTCTTCTTCTTCTTGCTAACATTCTTTGCACAATTTTGCTGCGGTATGAGATGGTGTGACATGATCAGCCACAGGCAGAGAATAGGCAGAAGGAAATTGATGATTGGCTTCCGATCACTTCTTCAAGGAACGCAAAAGGGTGGTACTCAGCTTTCCACAATGTCACTGAAATGGTTGGAGCAGGCGTCCTCAGTCTTCCATATGCAATGTCGAATCTTGGATGGTATGATTAAAAGAAAGGAAAATAATAGTAGTTAAGAAAAAAAAAAATTATTTCGTGTGCATCATAGATGTAATCTGAATGGCTTGATTGGTTTTGTATTATTGTCTTTTTTTCGTTATTCAATCGTTCAGTATGTTTCCTTACCGTCATAGACCTCTGTCTCTTATTTCAGGGGCCTTGGTGTGGTAATTCTGATCCCATCATGGGTTATTACTATATACACACTGTGGCAAATGGTTGAGATGCATGAGATGATTCCTGGGAAAAACTAGTAACTGATATTACTCTATATCGATCTTGGCCAGCATGCCTTTGGTGAAAAACTAGGCCTTTACATAGTGGTGCCCCAACAGCTGATCTGTGAAGTTGTGGTGGACATAGTCTACATGGTTACTGGAGGAAAATCACTGAAAAAAGTCCATGATTTGGTTTGCGGCGATAATTGCAAGCCCGTCAAACAGACCTATTTCATCATGATTTTTGCCTCAATTCATTTTGTGCTCGCTCACCTGCCTAACTTTAACTTCATCTCTGGTGTGTCACTGGCTGCAGCAGTTATGTCTTTGAGGTATTAGCATTTTACTGCCATTTCACACGTGATTGTGCTTTGCTAATTGCTATATGTGATGCAAAAAGCGTTAAGTGATATGAAACTATGCCTTATCTCTTCCGTTACGGACATTTAGCTGTATGAAATGCCAGATTTTGACATGATAAGAGACAGCATTGGTAATGAAGTTGCATTTCAGGCCTAGCGCAATCCTCCGGTTCATTGTCCACAATGTATATGTTGGTAAGCACCTTGATTTCCTCCTCAGTTTTGATCCAATTAATGATATCTCGAAAAGAAGTCTCATGTGGTTCTAAATGGATACTAAAATGGCTTCGATTTTGTTTCAGCATTGACGATGTTTGTTGCCATCTGTCTTCTCGGGTTCTTTGGCGGTTTTGCTTTCGCTCCTACAACTTATTTTGGAAGAACATCTCTTCTGGACCTCTTCTTGCCAAGATACGGTGCGTTAGAAACAATACTTTTGGAGCAAAATATAAATATCTTCCATCATTTTCGCAGCTCCTGTGCATTATGTGACTTAGCCAAGGAAGTTCGGCTTCTCATGATGAAATTGTGCCTGTTGTGCAACGGACTAAAATTACATGGTTCTACTTGATTGCTTACGTCTATGAACGCTACTGCAAAAGTTCTTGTGCCCTACTGCAAAAGTTCCACTACGAGAGCTTAGAAAATGGATTTAAAAAGAAAAATAAATTATAAGCAGATCCAATGTGTGTGTGTGTTTTTTTTTTTAATTTATTTATTACACAAGATTTTGCTATACCCTATGTATACTCATCACAAGTTTTCAATGCGAAACTTTTCCAAAACTCACCTACTAACAATCTACAGGTCCTTTAAGTGAGTTAGATCATTTTTTTTTTTTTTTTTTTGATAAGTTCACTCGTTATTTAAACTTGATCAACATTAAAGACGTTTGATTTAGCTCACTTTGAAGATCTTATTGTTTTGACTATTTCGCATTGTTAGTAGGTGGCTTGTAAGAGTTTTGGAGGTGTCACGCGTTGAAAACTTGTGTTGAGTGTAGGTAGGATATGACATATAAAAAAAAAAATATATACAAATTAAGTATATTAGACTTATAATTTATTTTTTTATTAATATTATTATTAGACTTTTCTTTTGAACTTATTTTGTAAGTTTTTTCTTTCTTTTTTTTTTTTCTTTCCATATCATCTATTTTATATACAGTGCATTTTTAATTTTACATAGTCAAATGCCAAAATTATTTTGACCATCAAAATTTTCAACATCTATTTTTTATTATTATTTATAACTTAGTGCTTAAAATGATAAGATATATACCCTTTAAAATCCACTTTCCTTATACTCATTAATAGAGCTACCTACCTGATCACACCTACGAAGTGGAGGAGTCATAGTGCTACCTCCGAACCAATCTCTTTAAATAGAGTTACCCTTAATTATAACTTATTTAAAAAAAAAAAACAAAAAAGCTAATAATTATAAATAGTTAGTTAATTTCTAAATCATCTAAAACTTAGGTTTGAAATTACTTCTTGTACAATGAAAAGTTAAATAAAGTATATATATATAAAAAAAAAAAAAGTAAATCATCCATGATCACTACTACAAAATTTCACTATGTTTAAAATGATAAATCTCATAAAATGATTTTAATAAAAAAAAAAAACCTAATAATAATACTAATAAAAAATAAATTATAAGATCAATATACTTAAAAGTCCCATTTATGCTTATTTCCTTATTTTTAACCCATTATAAAAACATTTCTTTTATAAGTTATATCTCACAGACACTCTCCACTTCAACGTGGTACTCTCCAAAGCTCTAATTAACCAAAACTCTAATAAATCACTTACCAACAGTGGCCACTAATATCGGTTTTTTCAGTTCAAGAACTAACTTGCTCCATTCTTATGCCATCTTCATTTCAGATCTGTATCGTACCCTGACTCTTATTGATGATTTTGTCACCTATTGGGGGGGTTAAGGAATATCACAATTAGTGTCAAGAACGACAAGCTTTTTCTCTTGAGCAATATTTCCCTTCAGTTCGAACTGATGGTTACGACAAATCTAGAAAAATGATGTGCTAGAATTTCCTTTTAACTGTAATAAGCGCAACAGATACATATTTGGCATAGCCAAAGTGCCCTTAGTAGCATGACCTGCGGATTTGGCTCTACTGTGTCATAGACATTTTTCATTGACCCTTGAAACTCAGTAAAAATGCAACATCTCAGGGGTTAGGTCAAAAAATGGGTACTCCGCCACAAGATCTGCAGTACAAATTTGAAATTGCAAGACACGAAGAAAATTTGGACGTCTGCAGAGAGAGGAAGATCAAAAAGGCACCGAAAAAGCTAAAAAGATATTGTAATACACGATTTTCTCTCGACACACGCCTCAATTCCCAGCTCCTTTCTACCCACCCCAAGCATTCAGCTTCTGCCTTCGGGTTTTCACATGCGGAACGCTAACAGGCAAAAGATTAACAAACGAAAGACCAAAACGGGAGAGAGGAGAGACTTCTTCAGTGCACACGTTACCTATCTGATGCGTATTATTAATTAGCACCTCACTGCCAATTTCTTAAAAGCTCAGTCAGATTTGGAGCACAACTGACACAGTTGTTGCACTGATTGTTAAAGAGCATAATCGACATACTCCGATTCCTAGTTAGGAAAATAACCGTCTGTCTGTCTGTCTGTCTGTCTGTCAATCTGTTCATTGGTTTGATGGTTTCAGAACAAGATCAACAGTTAAAAAACAAAAAAACTTTAAAAGCTTAAATCTCTCGACACCAATGGAAGGAGTCCTTTCAATCCCTCATATATGTTCAATTGATTGCAGACTCCAATCTTCCAGAAAATCAACGTCCATAACCAACGGAAGACAGCCACTTCATGCAAATAACTGCTACAAGGTGTTTAACGTCAGGCATCAGAATTACTCTTAATAAGCAAGTAAGCATATCTATTATCCAGGGATCAACTGCTAGAACATAATAATAAGAAATCAAACGAGAAACCAGTCCAAACGAGGTCAACGAGAAAGAAGTAAAAGTTTTTATAAACAAAATTGCATTAAGGATACAAACAAAAAAATAGAAAAAAGAAGAAGAAGAAGAAGAAGAAGAAGAAGAAGAACCTTTCTACCCTGAAAAATACACCAAATATAAGCTGGCAGGGCTGTCTGGTATTGTATTCCTATCTCAATTTCTTGTGGGATTTGCCGCACCATTCGTTGTACAATTGAACCCACAAATTGGTAATCCAAAGTATACTCACAGAGATTGCAATGGCCACGACAAGCAACCAAGACACCCAAACCCATCTGGGTATAACCCCATCAGCAGCCCCGCTCGCATAAAACGCCCCCATTTGATAAACGAAGTAAGGGCCCAAGCAACCTCTAACCACAGAATAAAACCCATAAAACGGAGGCGACAAGAGTTCATGAACCCTGGCCGCGAAGTCGGCATCAAATCTCCGGGCACTGGCCAGCGTCCAAGCGTTCTGGCACGCGCTGGTCACCTCGGCGAGGACCAGCAGGGAGAGTATTGCATAAGCACCGTGGTTCACCAGGTAACGGCAGGTGAGGAAGACAAAGAGAGTGGCCAGGTGGTGGCCAATGAAGAGAACATCGCCCGGATAGAAGATAAGGTAGTGGACCAGATCCATCAAGAAGTAGGCAATGCTGAATTCGATAACCAAATTCTGGGTTCGGATGTTTGGGGACGAGAATCCGCGATTTGGGTCGGCGAAGACTGCGCGACCGGCCAAGAAAACAGCGGGAGTGCCGTGGAAGATGGAGATTAAGCAACTGGAGGCTTCGGGTCGGGTCTTCGGAGTCCAGTTGCGGAAGATGATGAAGTAAGCCATCAGATAGATCAAAACGAAGAATAGAAAGAATAGAGGGAGATTTGGGATAGACTGGACTTGGACTGAGGCTTGGGTTTCCATTTGACACCAAATTTTCAGATTTGTGTTAACAGAAGTTCAAAAAAAAAAAAAAAAAGGAAATGGAATGAGGAGCTGACGGTGCGAGAGTCGGTGTCTACACTTAATATTAATAGAGATTTACGTAAGGAAAGGATAAATTTCACCTACTTTCACGAGGAAAGAAAGAAAGAAAGAAAGAAAGGGAGACGAAAAGATAATGTTAGTGGGTCCGGTGGAAAGTTTGACGGATGGACGATTGGATAGAGAGAGAGAGAGAGAGAGAGAGAGAGAGAGAGAGCATCAAAGAGGGTTTTTGTTTTGTTCAGAGCATTTGTTCTCGAGGAGTTAGGAGCTCCCGGCGAAAATGTCTCAAGGTGTTCCAGTTCACTATCTTACTTCTGCATTCGTTGCTCCCTTCGCCTACCGTAGTTTGTGTTGTCATTCACTGTTTCCACTTTCAAGTTCGTACTAATCCGTTCCCTTCCCTTTTCGATCATCACGAATTTTTTCCTTTGCTATGACGTAACCACTTGACTCTTTCCATTGACTATGAAAACAAACAAACTAAGAAAATGTCTCCGCAGTCCGGAAGTCCAACAAGGATTCGATTTCCTAGGTTTCTCGGTCCATCTTTTAAAATTTAATGACTAGCATTTTATAACAGTTGATCTTCATGTCGTCTCTAGACGTGCCGTGCCACTAAACTTGGCTTGTTTTCACTGTGTTTCCTTTATCACGACTGTTGTCGGGTCGTGGCAGATTACGTTGCAGTTGCAATGGGACAACGATAATACCATCTTGACTGCTCTTCTCCTCGTTAAACTTCTTCGGGAATTTACAAGGTCAAAGATCGCTGCCATCTGATGATAATTTTGTTTTCCATCCCGCGTGGAGTTTTACCATTTTGTATTTGCACCGCTCCACGTATGTCCTGTCTGCAATTCAGGTGCCATTACAGGAACCAAAAGGCCAAGGTCACGTGTGTTTCCTCGGGTCAAGATTTTTACTTGATCAAGGTTTCATCTATTGCTCCTTCCTTTGATTGGTTTATGCACATGATCAACACCCAAACTCAGTCAATTTTTACCCCTTCTATATCTTTTCGTAGGTTTGGAGCTTTAGATTGTTCTTCCTCGTCCTCATCATCCTCTCTCATGAACAAACCTAGTTTTTCCCAAACTTGAAGCCACCTAAGCGTTCGTGAGCTTGATCTGGGCTTGTCTCGCCAACAGAACATGGTAAACTGATCACATGGGGCAGACCTAAGCATTTCGAAGTCTTCAAGATATCGAGAGTTCCCATCGATCACAGCAGTCTCTTCCATCTGCAAAAATGAAACCAGTTCAATAAAAACCCGCACAAGGAACACACTAGAATCCCCCACTTCTGCAACACAAAATTTGCATTCTTACCTTCATTACCTTGCTTTTTCTAAGCAGAAAATTGTAAGCTATTATTTGGCAGATGCTAATGGAAATGCAAACCATATATTCAATAAAACATACAAATAGGTTCAGTGCTATTATATGCACAAGGCCTAACATGCAACCTGGGGCATTCATATATGTCAATATCAACCACCAATTCATAAATGTTCAGGGGTAGAGCCAAAACCTGTAGTAGTGTCTCCGGATCACCCTTGTCACCGTGATTACAATACAACAAGCAAACCATATGGAGAGAAATAAGAGCGCACAGAAATGACCATGTTGAGATATATTGAGTTGGGAGCAGGTCAAAGTTAACAACCAACCTGTGAAAGCAACTTTTCTCGAGCTTTTAGTATGACATCTGCAGATTGATTCTTCAACAGAGCAGCCCCATAAAGTTTCTCCAGGGAAACCAGGCTCTCAGTTGGAACACTATCCTCTACAATGATTATACAGTAACAAGTGTGATGCTACTCCCAAGACCAACAGCTAAGCAACTCTTTCCTCAGGGTAAAAACTTACCATCTTGATGGGAGTCTGACTCAGCACAACTTGACTTCTGGTGGGAACTTGGTTTGGCCAGATCCAACCCACTAACAGATTCTGTATATTAAGCAAACTATTTAACAAAGACTGCATCGGGTAAAAGAATTGGATTTAGAATAAGAATGCTCACGATTCATCTCCAAAGTGTCAGTGACACTTGTTTTATCAACCAATTGAGCTCCAGAACCCAGCATTTGAAGATCCTAAAGAGAAATATTAATGGAGGATCAAACAACACTTCCAACATATAACCCTAATTTATCCAATTATCGTAGCATGCCCTATCCAAACACAATGTTAATAAAAACAGAGTCCCACTTTCTTAAATATACTCAAACAAGTATCACCTCAGATACATTCGAAAGAGTTGAAACTTTTGCGTCCTTAGATTCATTTTCAGAAGAATTTCCAGGGTCTGAATCTGAAACGAATAAAACAGACAGCAAAAGAGAAGAGATTCATGAATAGAGAGAAAAAGGACCAATCCTCCTAGCTGTAACCTACAAAGCAAATTCACTATTTCACATAAAGCTCTTAAGGCACTTGAATGAAGTTATAAGATCAAACAAATAGCTTCTGCACAGATGAATTCACAATGCAGGTATAAAATTTGAATCTAATTAAATCCCTTTGAAATTGTTTTCAGCTTAAATCCCAGAAAATAAAAGAGAAAACCAGTGCCATTAACTCCTATGGAGGCTTCTTCTTTGTAATATCAATCAGCAAAATTTTTGTTCCAGGCTACGAAATTTTTTTTAGTGCACTATTTTTGTTAGTAAGTAGCCTTGCCCTTTTCCATCTCCACAGGAGGATAGCTTGAGACAAGAGGCTCATTGCTACCAATTTCAACCTCCTCATCAGGTGACTCATTACCTAAAAGTTGATCATTCAAGAATGATTGATCAACTGAAAAAAAGCTACAAATGTGTAAGCGTGAAAGCCAGATTCTACACAAGCAATCAAGTAAAAGAGACAACAACCTTTATAATGCTGCATGGCTGAATTACTTGGGCCAGATTAATTCAACAGCTGTGACAATGAATAAAGGATTAGTTTTCCCCAAAGAGTTCAAAATAAGCTTTAAAAAACAGGTAAGTGGTCACCCAAGGCAATAGGATACCTCGATCTCACAAGGCTCCTCTGTTAATTGGTTCTTTTGTTTTTCTTCTAAATAATCATCTAAAAGCTTCCTCAATTTAAACAATGTCTAAGGTCATCAAAATCTATGTCAAACTCGTCCTCTCTACCATCTGCTCCATTTGGTGTTTCCTCAAGAAATCAATAATTTTTGTAGGCCTTTCCCCCAATAGAGATTCCAGTACTTTGCCTTTATTGTGCTTCTCTTCATCTGTCATCATCCACTTTACAGGTTTTGGCATTTCAGGTTCAAAAGAAATTACTTTCCTCCTTTTAGACACACAGATTTAAGTAATTTTCATGTCTTCGCTGGGTTCTAACTTCTCTGATGAAGATTGGAAATCAGACATTGGTAATTTTTTCTCAATAGTTTTCCGTCTCACTTCAAAAAATTTACTAAGAGTATCTGTCATGAAGTGTACATCATGCCCAAGTGGATTGTACTCCAATGCATTTTTGAAAGTAAGCCGCACATCAGCAAGAAAGTTCAATGGACCTGAGTACAGACCGGAATCCATCTTCATTTTTATTGCCACCAAATCCATTGGATGCTTAATAATAGTCAAATGATCTGGGATGTTTAATTTCACCATGTCAATTGGCTCATTGAAAACCCAGGCATACTGATGTGACATCAACCGCTTCAACAGTGTGCCACACTGTTTCATTAACACCATATTTGCAGTGCTTAACGCTGAAACCCCGTTTGCAGATTGAGACTTCCCAGAACCAAACTCCTCGCTCCTAGCACACCCTTTATTAGTAGGAATTGCTTTCTTTCCCAAGACAGAATTTGTCACTGATGACTTTTCAAAAGGTGCATCACGAGGCCCATTTGCTCCATTGCTGCAAGAAAGAATGTCACTTGGAGGTGCTGCAGCAACACCATTCACCCATGGCAACTCGAGTTTCTTTAGAGTGTTCGTATCCGCTTTAAGTTCCATTCTAAACCTCTGCATTAAATCCTTTCTTTCAGATCATGACATGGACGCCAGAGAAAGCACTTGCGTGGGGACACCAAAAGTATGCTGTTTAGTGGAATTCAGGCTGATACATTTCCTCATGCCGGAATGCTTATAAACAGTCATGTCTGCATCAATCCGTCCTGAGCTACTAGACCCATCCAATTCGCCCACGGTGTCCAATACATTTTGACTATAAACCTCATGAAATTTATTAGTGGTCTTTTGCAGTCACCTTGGTACTTCTTCAGTTTCTTCTAGGCAACCAACTAACTCTGCACAAATAAGTAATGGGATTGAAATGAAACCCTCGCAGACTTTCCAGCAGCCCTGTTTTTTTTTTTTTTTTTGGGTTCTTTTTACGTAGTTACGATGGCAGACAAAATTCGAAAAAAAAAATATGACCTGAAAGAGAAAATGGTTTAACCAAAATTAAAATGGTGATTCTCATTTCGCCCTCTATTAAATAAATAAATATATATATATATATTCCCTCCAAAGCCGCGTCATATTCCCGGCAATATGGCAGAGGGGGAATCAAAATCTTTATAAAATGAAATGTATGGGCCCTTCGCATTACTAAACCCAAAATCAGTATCAGATAGCCTCTAAAAAAAATTGACAAAGAAAAAACCAAACACATACTAAAAGATTGAGACGACGGGGGAGGGAGGCTTCTTGGTAACTTTGAGCAAAAGCCTAACAAGAAGTCCTCAAGGTTTCAAGATTTCACAGAAAGAATTTTTTTTTTAATAAAAAAGAAAAGACCCCAATTGAGTGAAAGTCTCGCGTAGTTGAATGGAGGAGGAAAGAAGGAACACCCGTTATCACAAAAAGATAACAATCATCTCATTGCCAGTTGCTGCCAAATCAATTCGATTCTTTCGGCAGGAAAAGGTCTCTCACCAAAGACGACTCCGCGTCAGCGCGTGTTGAGGGAGGGAGGGAGGGAGAGAGAGAGAGAGAGAGAGGATAGGATTTTCGGTTCGGTTTGTGCATTATTTCTACAGATAACGCCCAGCGCTGTTGTTGGAGTCTTGGGGACCGCCGGATGAATATCCAAGCGCGTGTCTTAAGAAAGGTCTACTCTACTCTACTCTCCTCCACTCTACTGTTATTTGACGACGACTAATAACCATACGCACGCACCCGACCGTCCGTACACCTTTCACCAGGTAACCTTCACCAGATAACCTTCCTCTCCTTTTCCTTTGGAAGCTCCCGTCCAGACCCGGAGAACATTTAATTAATTAATTAATTGATAATTTTGGCCTTTTTATTACGAGTTAAGAGTTATTAAGCTATTCTCATCCTCATAAAATAAAACAAAAAATAATAATAAAAGAACAGAAATAAAATAAAATTTCCACAATCCAATGACCAAAAATTCCACCCCGGTCCCGGTGATCCCCCGAGGAGAATGAAGGATGATCGAACCTTTTCCAATTTTTCTAGCCACCGTGACAAAATTACAGCCCGCCGCCCCTACTCTTACCCTCACCAACCGTCTCTGCGTGTTCACATTCATGTATATATAGCTCACATTCATCTGTTGTTCTACTTGGACTGCGGTCATCATGGGTTTTTGTTCCTTAGACCGTTGATCGGTTGCTATAGCACTAGCTTACCTTATGTGCTTCCCCAAAAGTCCTTTCTTTCTTCGTCTTTGTTTTTCTTTTTTAATCTATTTCTTCCCAATAATCGAGTGCGGCGGTACACTCTAATTTTGGTCTGTTTCTTTGTGTTTTGGGGGGGAGTGCGGTGGGAGCTGATTGCTTAATTTTGAACTCTGATTCTGGATTTCAGTTGTTATCTTGCAGGCCCAAATTTGGGTACAGATAGGACGCACGCTTGCTCCTTTGGGCACTCTTTTTAAGTTCTTCTAAGTGCATTGCCTTTGCCCCTTCCCACCGATCGTTTCTATTCATCTCTCTCTTCACAAACCGAAATTTCCCGGTTCACTTCTGCTTTATTGTCTTTGGTCAATTGCAATCGAATTGCTCTTTTCCAATACTTGGTTCTTAAATTTCAGAAATTTGGGACCCATGAAATGGGAATAATTGTCGCACAAATAATCGGAGAAGATACTGTAGGTACTCTATTAGGATGGAGAATGGCGGCAATTGCAACCCAAGGGCTGAAAACAATGAACCAAGGGGGGTTACCTCGATGATTCTAGAACCAGAAGAGTCGGATTGTTTTAGACTCTCGTTAACCTAAAATAAATAAAATATGGACATTTCTGGATAGAAATACTGGTTTCGGAGACTTGATATTCGCTTATATTTCTGATGAATCGGACTCCCATTTGTTTCTCTGCTGTGAAAATTCCTGTCCTGATTTCAAGCGTGTGATTGAATCATGTCAGAATGCAGAAGCTGCTTTTATCACTGTTTGTCATTTTCCGTTACGATTTTGTTTTGTTTTTTTCGCATTTCACAAGGTATCCCGGTGATTAAACTAGAATCGAGTAAGTGAACCTCTAAATCCATGTCGTTGAGGCATGGTTCTTCTTCTTCTAGAGACATGTACTAATGACTTCGTCCCTCGTATACATATTGCCTCTAAATGGCACACCAGCGATGCCGATTCCAAACCATTATAAGGTTGCAAAAAGCGAGGAGGCTATGGAGGCGAAAGATTATGAGCAATTCGAGTTTCAGAGAAAAAAGTACCACAATCCTACCAGCCCCCGCGCGATTCCTCTTGGAAAGTGAATTTTGCATTTCAGCCACTATAATATTTGCATGAAGTAAGCTTTTTTCCTGTCAGGTCATCCTATCTTCTGTGGGTGACATTCAACCCCCTTGCAACGCGGCTGACTACTTGACACCCTGTGCAGCTTGTTCTGCCTCTTTAACTCATTATTTATTACTAATTATGTCCTTTCTCTGTTCTGACCCTTATTGTAGATTTGTAAATGCTTGCCAACCCATAGGTGATGTTGACCAAGAGGCTGAAAGAAGGAGAGCTAAATTTTAAGCCACAAAAGTATCACCGGAAGACTAGTATGTCCATCTTACCGTATCCATGTGCATGTACGCCTCTCTATATTCCATGTTCATTGATTCACAAGCAAATACGCATTTGAATTTTCGAGTATCGCATGTTCCAAGGTGGATATTTGAATCATAGCCATTGATTCTAGTGTGTGAATGAAACGAATGATATCTCTGTGTGGTTTCTGGTTGTCACATTCATAATTTGCACGTATGTATGTACAAAGCAACATATCCGTAACAACATAGCTAAAAGATCTTGAAGAAAAACAAAATTAATGAATTCCATATCATAATAGCTGATGTTTGAAGACCCTTTAGTGCAAAAGAGAAATTAATTAGGAATATATACTGTTAAGATTATAGTCAATTTTTCTTTTTCTTTCTTCTTCGCTTTTTTCTTTTTCTTTTTTCTGGGGGGGAAGGTTTTTGGGGGGAAGGGGGGGGGGGGGGGGGGGGAGTGTGGTGTTTGTGTCTGGTGGGAGGGTTAAACCCATGGTACAAAGCTAAGAGCTCGTGGAAAAGCAACTCCACATAAAGTCTTCCAACAGTATCTGTTTTGCTGCATCTGATGGATGGTAAAGCTCTTGAAGACCACCCAAGTTTGTGACGGAGTATACTTCGCAAAAGAGAAGGATCCTTGAACGGTATGACTGATAAATTTAGTGAAAAAAAATATGACGAAATCTATATTTAAAAGAAAATTTTTGAATTGTATAAATATATATGCTGTACAATACTAATAAATTATTTTTTATAGGAGAAAAATAATAATTTTAATAAATTTATATTAAAAAAATAATAAATTGATAACATAAAATAAAAGTATTCATTCTACCTACCACATAAATAAAAAGATCTTGCATATGATCTAAATTACAAGCCTAAAAGATCATGCATATGACAGGATGCGATTATAAGTATTTTTGGCAGAGCTGACTCCTTTTTTTTTTTTTCCTAGCTATTGTCGTCGTTTTAGAATTATTGTCATGGTTTACAGTACACTTTGGAGATACCGAACATGCCTATCTTTTGCGACGCCAGATTCATCAGCCCTCGGGTTTACAATTTCTGCTAAACTCAACATTTTACGCAAGTTTGAAGGGAGGTTGGGTTTTCTTTAATTCTTAATATGCTCTTCCCCGAGCCAATAATGTAACTTAAGAGTAAACGCGTAGCAATTGGCCGTACCAAAGTGGTTTCCAACCAACTAAAGCATCACCTCTCATTGCCTTTCTCTTGGAAACACTACTACTCCTGATTATACTAATGTATACCAAACCTCAAATACCTCGTATCCTTTTGCACATAAATTTGATTACGTAGCTATATATATATATATATATATATATATATATAGAGAGAGAGAGAGAGAGAGAGAGGGGGGGTTACACGTAAATTTGACATAAAAATTATACGCGGCATGAGGATCCACATCATTAAATCATTGAATTTTTCTATAAATAATAAGTTAATTATAATTAATAATTAAAATTTAATTACATAAGTCCCGTCCATTTCTCACGTCAACTCTATTAACATTACCGACCGGACCATTTTATGCGACACGTAAGACGACGTTGCCTGGCACACAGACGAATTACCTTGTGATTCGTCCCTTCTCTGGACAACATCCACTTGTCCATCTGCCCCTCTCCTTCAACTGCGGCCCAAAGTAAGCGCAGCCTCCGCGTCCAGCCTCCATGCAAAACCCCCACCGTCCATCCTCCACACATCACACGGTACCATCTGTGAGAACTTCTCCCTCTGCCACGTGTACCGCAACCTAACCCAGCATGTAAACGTAACGGCAGAGAGGCAGAGAAATGGCAGTAGATCATCTTTTATCACCAACCTCACTATTATCTTTGTCTCCGGCGACCCCCCATTAATAATGCACTCCTCTTTTACGGTCACCAGTCTTTTGTAGGCCCCATTAACCCAATTCACATTATTAGAACCGTCCGATATGAATCCCGGACACGTGTCCTTCTCTAGATTCTTTACTCTCTCGTCGTCCGTACACCCTAGCCCTCCTCCGACCGTGCAACTGTTGTAAGTGTTGGTCACGCACTCCACCGTCACCCACGACTCCACCACCGCCCCCACCCCCCTTTCAGGAACCTCATCTAGAAGGGTGCCGAGGACATCAAAACCGTCGATTTCGGGCTGTTTTAACTTTAGCCAAAAGGTTTCGGCTGCAAAGCCTTGATTTCCCTGAGCTTGTCCGTTAGCCGCATTTAGATGAACGAGATTATTGCACCAAGAAAGTCCTCCACTTTTAGCTGCAGGTGAATCCCCTAGATCACTCTTTTCTGGCAACAGCTGAAGAGTCTTCCGAACCTGTTTAAAATCAAAATCACCATCTTGTCTTTCTGATTCTTTGTCTTCTTTTTTTTCTTTTTCTTGCAGTCGATCTGAGGAGCACGATAAAGATAATTTCTTACTATTTCTGTCGTTCTTGCAGACCCTAACGTACTTTCTCTTGGTTCTTCGCCTGGAACTCTTGTCCGGCTCGGATGTGCTGTGACCTTGATCACCGTTGGCCGGTTTCGGTGCAATCGGTCTGAATCTAAGCATTATGCGGTTGATTAACGTCGAGTCCTGCAAGCCGCTGGGGCGTCCTGTCGTGGTGCGCCGCCGCTCTTCTCCAGCATCCATGCCCGTCAAAATAACCCTCTGTGTCTGTCTGTCTGTCTCTCTCTCCCTGTGTTTTCTCTAGGATATTGCGCTTTCCATGTTTTCTCTTTCCGGGTCAGGGCTGTCGCGGCCGATAATCATAGCTGGGAAGAAGTAACGGTGAGGGGCGTGGAAAAGCACCACGTGTCTAGGGCAGCAACTAAACATTGCCGCATCTGATTGGCTATGGCTACACGGGGTCCACATAGACCAAAAATTGACAATTTTTTTTTTTTGCGGGGGGGGCGGGGGGGAAGGTGGGGGGTTGTTCCGGATTGGGCGATCGCGGGGATGAATTGAAGGAATAGACTCGAGAGGGGAAGGCCGAATGGGAAGAGGCAATGTGTCGAGCACGCCGAAAGGGAAAATGGTACACGTGGTCCTTGCTCTTGAATGCATTGTCACTGCCGTTCTCTTCAAAGTGGATACTGGCCCCACAAATATTTAGGCTTTGGCGATTCATCTTCCAGAAAGTGCACACGTGGTCCCCTTCTATTCGCAGGTCGTATCATGTTTCTGATTTTTTGTACCTCCGTCTTTTATTCTTCTTCCACTCGCTGTCCGGATCGTGAAGGGATGGACCTTTGTGGGGGCGGCGGGGGGGGGGTGGTGGTGCTGGTGCTGGTGGTAGGGAGGACAATTTTCGAACAACAAGAAAAACACACCCCCAAAAAAGAGAGAGAGAGAGAGAGAGCAGCCGAGACTTTATTATTGCTTTTTTTTAAAAAAAAAAAACCAAAAAAAAAAAAGGTACAACATTTAGTCATCGCACAATATTAATTATAAGTCGAGTTTATCGTCCAAGTGCAAATAAGATCTCAATATTAATAACTTTAAAAACTATGTAGTGCATTATAAATTATTTTTAATTAAGATAAGTTCCTCTTTTTTTTTTTTTTTGTTTGTTTGTCAAGGAAGAACACAAGGATGCAAACTGAAATCACATTGGTGAAAACATGTTAATTTATTATTAAAATTTTATATTTTTAATTACCAAATATAATTTTTATTAAACTTAATTCTTCTAAAAATTTTAGATTTCGGTATATTGAAAAGAGAATCAAATGGAGATTTAAAAAAAAAAAAAAACAAAAAACCAAATGTGTAATATGAAAGAGTAAACTCTTCCTTAAAAATAAATTCTTAAATATTATTATTTTTTTCACTCATCACAATATATTATTTTAAGACATATCACTATAATAATAAATCTCATTAATGTGTGTGTGTGTGTGTGTGTTGTAGGATTTGTTCACAAAATTATATCAATTTTTAATGTAAAATAATTCTAATGTTGTGGATGTTAGAATTTGTTTACTTTTTTTAGTATTTTTTTTATATTAGAAAAAGTTAACTATGATTAATGGAGGAGCTAAACTAAGCATTTTGAAAATTTTATTGACGACTAGACCTTTTTAACTTGACAAAAAAACAACAAAAAGCAGCAGTGGCAATCAATAGAATGACTAGTACGCCAAAATATTTTAATGTAAACATATAATAGGTAAAATTGTTTTTGCCACCGCATAAAAAGAAAAAGAAAAAAGAAGGACTTGTTTTTGCCGACTGAATTTCAATGACTATTCTTTTGTATCTAAACGGAAGCATTTCTACAGTTCCGGTGTTGACGGGTCACGCGCGTCCTGAGGTTGGGTTGGGGTGGGGTGGCGGGAAGGGGAGACTGTAGAGAAAGGACGCGTGGGTGGGTGCGATTAAGATTTTGCTGGGTTGGAATTTTGAGAGCCGTCGTCTGGTTGCAAGCATCTGATTGGCTACTCTCTTTTTGATTCCCACCCAACGTGCTTCGCTGCCAGCCCCTCTCCCTCTCGATTCTCGCTTCCATAGCCCATCCACACCCCGCCCCCCTTACACCAGGTTTTCGGCCGGAATCCATATGTGCAATTACTTCCTCAGCTCTATTAATATTTTTCTGCGTATCACTGCCCGTCCGTCCCCTCACGATTCGGGGCAACCACCATTTTCGACTAACCAGACATTTCTGGGCTTTCGAACTAGCTGACCGGTTGAAAATTACTTTCAATACAAAAACTTAAAAATGTTTGATCGAACAACACCCCCCCAAATAAATAAATAAATAAATAAACATATATATATATAATTTTGACGTATTTTTCAAACAAAAATTATAATCATCATAACGCATAAAATAAATAATCACTTATTTAAAATATGATAGGCCAACCTCGAGAAAAAAATTGGATTTGAATCTATAATGGCCTGGTTAGAACCAGCACCCAAAAAAATTAAAAGAAAAAAAACAAGAAAGAAAAAGAAGGAAAATGAAAACGAGCATCCTCACTCGAACCATCTCTCCTTCACAAACAACTGACATATTGCTCTGCAATCCAACCAGGAAAGGGGTCACTAGGTATGGGGGACAAAAAGAATAATAAAAAAAAAAACTCTAACAGATATTCTAAGGACCAAATGAAATTTGTTTTATGTATATGGAGTGAGCTTATTTTCTTCCTCAATCGAACAAAATTAAGAAAAATGACTCTCCAGGTCGCCCCACCAATGAGATAGAACCATCAATCGACATCGCAGAAGACTATTTTCTGACAAAGCAGTTATTGCCAATTCCAGACCTCCCACCCAAAAAGAAGAAAAAAAAAAAAAAAGGCACTTTATGATGGAAGAAACCCATGAGCGCTAGTTGACAACTTCGACAACTAGACTGCGAGACTTGAGCACTGACCACCTCATTCACCGGTATTAAGCAGCTTGAAGTAACGCAATTGACAGTAGAAAAATCCACTTGAAACCCATCCGTATCAGAAAGCAGTAATGCCAACCATAATACTTGGAATGCTAACAGTGAAACACGAATTGCAACCAAAGATAACAGTTCTCTCATCCATTTCTGGTTCTGCGGCCCAAGATATAAACGTTACCACATCCTTTCCCATCTGCAACACATACAACAATATGGTAGACTGAGACTTTGTAACTCATAAGGCAAGTATCATCTACCCTTGCATGCAGTAAGCTACATGCTTCTTCTCAACCCAGTAGCAAATATAAAGAGGACAAGAGCCTGAGCTTCTGTTGCAGGGGTACCATCTTCACACTCAACCGCACGATCATTACAAATTTTAGGCATTGAAACAGCTCCCCTGGGAAAGTAAGGATTGTAATGCAACTCTCCTCAGATCTCAACTATCATTTTAAAATCTTACTAATTTTAGAAAGGGAAACATGTTACATTGAGTAGACAGAAAACTAAGTGCATATCATTTCATTTGGTAAGCTCATTGTTTTGATAAAATGCAGTTACACCTACAGAACACAATTCTCAAGAAAACAATAAAAACATACAGTTGCCTTTTTGGAATCCAAAACAGGATGACAAGTCAGAACCTTCCAGCATGAGAGTAAAGAAGCACATGGTGTCTCATTTCAAAGCCTCAAAGTGTACTGAGGATGATCAGTGACATACCAATCATTGACATACTATACCTCTAATCAAAATCTCAAGTTCCTTGTCCACCATCATGTATAGCAAAAAAATTTTGGTACATAGAAAAACCATGTCTAGAAGAAGATAACGGAGGCAGGAATTACCAAAACACCAGCAGGAGGATCGTGGTAACCAGTTAGAAGAGGAAACACATAGTTCTGGCCAATGTGACGAGCCTGAAAAGAAAAAAAAACAAGTGTAAACTACTTCAACAACAGATGATTAGCTCCAGAGTAGGAATTACTTTCCTTATGAGACTTAGATCAGGGGGATAGGCCCCTCCATTAGCAAATCTAACTGCCTGTTCATTAGCATATGGTTGAGGGAAACAATCACTCAGTTTATCAGGGCGGGTAAACATCTCACCCTTGGGCCCATCAACCACCTCAGTCTCAGCTGCCGTTGCCTTTGCCTCCTCTTCTGTATATGCAACATCCACCAAATCACAGTATGATATGAGAGACATGGAATGGCAGGACGCACATACTTGTGTGTAGACCTGGTGCCAATGGCAAATCCTGCTCATAAATAGTTGGCCACATTAACTGCACCCAAAGTTGCATTTTATAAGCAAGAAAATGAAATAAAAATGTCCAATCTTACTGCTCACTATATAGAAAATCTTTCACTTGAGATTTATTCTGATCCCTCCATTAACAGGACAAAGAACCTGAGTGGTTAGAATCCTAATGATGGTTCACATGATAAAGGGATTATAGCTAAACTAAGATGACACACAAACAACAAATCCTGAGGTTTCCTTGAAGACATGAATGCACACGAGTAGGCTAGAGATATTTTCATGCTTAAGTGGACTGTAACAGTGAGCACAACTTCAACGAGGAAAGAACGTCTACACACGTTCATATGAACTTAGAATTCCTTTGTGAGGCCAAGGATAGCATGGAGACTCTAAGCCGTGTTCAACTTCATCAGCAGATGCTATCATCGCAAAACTCAGAAACCCTGAAAGACCAGCTCCAAGTAGTGCAAATGCACTTAGGGACTTCATACCAACAGATCCAACATCATCAACAACTTTCTTTGAAGTGAAGAAAGAGAAAGCTGGAAGGGCCAGCAAAACAGTCACAAGCTTAGACAATAACACCTATATGCAAGCTAAATCAGCACATTCCAAAGGAAAAACAGTCTGCTCACTCTAGATGTAATTAACCAAAAACAGCTGAAGGTTTGAATCATTCATTAAAAAAAAAAATGTATACTATAGTTTCATGGTTCATAGCATCAAAACTAAGTAAAGGTTCTGCTGCAAGAAACTAAAGAGGCATCTCAAACCAAGATTGTAGGATCAAAGTAAAACAACGAAAGAGATTTCTGACAGTAGAGTGCAGTTGGAGTTTCCTCTTCACAAGCTGGTGGATCAACCCTCCTCTAGTCATTAAACCTAATTGCTCTGTCAACTAATTCTCTGAAGTAAGAACAGCAACAATTAGAAACAGTGAGTGTGATATACCCAAGCCAATATTCCCTTTTTTTTTTTTTTTCCTTTTACATCTTAGTAAGTACACATAGAATCCACTTTGTCAATTCTTATGTTTAGTTCTTAAGTTCTTATAACTATTAAAACACTTGTAACAAAAAATTTAAAAATAAAAATAAAATAAAATAAGGAAGGAAAAGCATATGCACCATCACAAATTCACAATGAAGGCATTAATTTCCTGCAGTTTGTGTCATAATGCTTCGTCAAAGAAGAATTTTCCACTGAAAACAACTGAAAAGGGACAAATTTATGCGACCTCAAGAGAGATTATCCCACAGCAGACATTGAAATATTTAACTCCGTTTTAACTGACTTTTACAACTCCTTTTCCGAGCCGCCTCCAACTCCCCAGAAGATACACAACATAAACCAACCCGAGAGGGTGTCATAAGAGAAAATTTCGGGCATGTTTAAGGAATGAAAAATATCCTCTAACGGCATAATTATAGATTACAGAGGATCTAAAGCAGAACAAGAGCACTCCCGGCCAATTACTGCTAAACAATACACCAGTCAATTATTACAGAACCGTAAGACAGCTGAACAGAAGAAACATACGGGTCTGACCGTTTCGGAATTTTGAAGCCAATCTAAGTTCCAAATAATCAGAGCATCAATACTCTAAAAAATAGCCAACTTAAGAGAAGCAAAACCAAAAAATTTCTTTCATCATGATGATGATGATGATGATGATGATTATTATTATTATTATTATTATTATTATTATTAGGGATTTGGAGGTATAAAAGAGAGAGGAAAATTCCACATAAATTTGGAGAGAAAGACAGGCAAGCAAGTTTCATGACCGATCATGGAAAATGGGGATTATAACATGCATTGAAATGAAAGAGGATGTGTGTAAAGTGCATCAGATTAAAGGGACGAGAAGGATTTGGATGAGAGAATCGGATCTGGGCAGAGAACTTACGGGTCGCAAAGAGGAGGAGGCGGAGGCGGAGGCGCGGCTCCGAGACCTAAACGACTAGAGGGTTAGCAGTTCTTAGCAGCGAATATTAGAGAGAGAGGGAGGGAGGGAGATCGCACAAGCTACTCACCTGGGGGTTGGGCGGGAAAAGGGAAGGTGGGGCCCAAATCGGAAAATAGAATTCTAAATAAATGAGTTGAGTTATGGGCTATAGGCCCTTTAAGCCATGCGATTCATTCTCGTGGGGTTTGACAATTTCAGACAGCTGGCTGGTCTCCACTTTTCAGCCGGATGTCCAGACCACAGAATATAATTTATTTTAAAAATAATAATAAAAATAAAAACAAAGCACAAATCTTAATTTGGGAGGATTTTCGTCTAAATAAATAAATGAGTAAGTGAAGATGAGTAATTAAAAAATAAAAAGAATAAATAATTTATAACTATTTATACATATGTATATATTATCAAAATAAAAATATTTGTAAATTATATATGTAATTTTATTTTTAAATGTTAAGAATATTAAAATATTTAATCAAATATTTAATTTATTTAATAATTTTTAATATTTAATATTAACATAATAATTGATTTATAATTTTTTTATATTTAAATATAATTAAAGTTTTAATATATATTTAATTTTAAAGAGTTTTTACATTTATTCAAAATCTACGTAATGTTATTATTTATAATTATAAAAATAAATTAATATATTTTTTAAAAAAATATTAGAATTTCCCTTCAATAATGTTTAGAGAAAAATAATATTTTTGAATTTATATTTTTTAAAAAATATATTTGCATTTTAAAATTGTACTTTTTATTTTTTAAAAAAATATAATTTAATATTTTTATTTTAATAAATTATACATAAATATATTTTTAATAAATATGATAAATCAGTGTATTAGGTAGCTCTAATATATATATATATATATATTAGTGTGGGTGTATGTACATCTATAGAGAGAGATGGAGAGAGGTAGAGAGAGGAAAAGGGAGTGAAAGAGGGAAAACATGAGGAGCACATGGACTGCGTCTATTGTATTGTAACTGAAAGAAACCATTGGCGCCCCAACTCTCCGTCGTAGAAACCCTCAATCAAGAAATCAGTTGGCCGCTTGCATGAAGGATTCGGCAATTCTCTTCCCCCCTCTCCCTGTTCCTCCTCCTCTTTCTCCTCCTCCTCCTCCTCCTCTCTCCCCCCATAAAAGTGGGTGGTTTCTTTCTTTCTGGTTTCTTGAATTTGTATTGAAAACAAAGAAATGGCCGTGTTGGGACGCAACAACAAGCACGTCTCCAAAAAGCTAGTCTTCTTGTTATCATGTACAGGCCTTTTAGTGGCTTTTGTTATTTCAGACTTCGTCTGGTGGGCTCTCGAGAAATCTGGGAATATTGTCGTACCCTATGCCCCTCCAAAAGAGGACAAGGTTTGTGCTCAGATCCTCTCGCATTGTACTCATCACATTCTTCTTCAGCACCTTTTTGGGTTTCTTTTGATGTTTCCTAGCCTCTTTATCTGTCCTTGCAGAAGGAAGGCTCTGTAGGCAAGGTAGGCCATGCTTCTGACAGATTCTTATCGGCAACTTTTGCTGATTTGCCAGCTCCAGAATTGGAATGGGAGCTGATGCCATCGGCACCGGTGCCTCGTCTTGATGGCTATGCAGTACAGATCGAGAACCTCTTCTATGTGTTTGCAGGATATGGCACCATTGACCATGTAAGACTCTTAAAATCCGAACTTGTTTTCCTGTTAACTAACGTTGGAGTCCAAGACACAGCGCTTTCCCTTTGCAAATTCAATTATGTTTATCGTGTCCTTTTTCCTATATATATATATGTGTATAGGTACACTCTCATGTGGATGTGTACAATTTTACAAGTGACAAGTGGGTAGAGAGGTTTGATATCCCAAAAAACATGGCGAATTCACATCTAGGAGTGGCAACTGACGGCAGATACATATACATTGTCTCCGGACAATATGGTCCCCAATGCAGAACAGCTATAACTAATACCTTCTCATTGGACACACAGACAAAGAAGTGGCGAAGCATGCCCCCATTACCAGCGCCGAGGTGCGTAAGTGCCCTAGTCAGGGTAGGGTATGATTGAAGTGTGTTTCTTTTTTATCTAACGAAGCTAATTTCTATTTTAGTTGTTGTGGAAACTTGCCCCTGAATAGCTATGAATGCTTTTCAATGCACTTGATGTGCACTTTTGGGTTTATCTCTCCGAGCAAAGTGCTGCTTTTTGAGTTTTTATGGGCAATTGGCATTCCCTTCAATTACCAGCTTGATTTGCAGTTAACACTTTCACAAGAGCTAAAAATTGAATGTAGTAAAAGAGCACCTCCTTGTAAAAAACAGCCATTTTAAATGGAAGTAGAGTTGTTGACACCCTCAAATTCTTTGAAGTGTATATAGATATATAATGTGGCCTTTCAATCTCTCCTCCGTTTTTTCTTTTTTTTCATTCTTAGAAATCTTTTGAGCCAATAGAGTTATTCCATTTAAATGGATGCCTCAAAGATTTAAACATTGATAATGTTAAGGTACGCACCAGCCACTCAACTATGGAGAGGCCGACTCCATGTGATGGGTGGCAGCAAGGAAAATCGCCACACACCTGGAGTGGATCACTGGAGCATTGCAGTGAAGGATGGGAAAGCACTGGAAAAGATGTGGCAGACCGAAGTACCCATTCCCCGTGGAGGGCCACACAGGTATGTTAGCTGCATATTGAATCTGTTTAGAGGATAGTGGCTATGTAGCTGTTCCATAATAGAGAAATGAGAGTTTCCTCAATTGGCTCAAAATGAATCAATATTGCTTGCAGGGCTTCTATTGTGGCCAACGATCGGCTTTATGTAATTGGTGGCCAAGAGGGTGATTTTATGCCCAAACCTGGGTCACCCATTTTCAAGTGCTCTCGCAGGCATGAGGTATCCTCATTTTCTTTCCATCTACGTAAAAGAGCTCCCTTTGTTTTCTGTTTCAATGACATGCTTGCATCATGATCTCACTTTCTACAATGCTTCAGGTAGTTTACGCTGATGTCTACATGCTAGATAGAGAAATGAACTGGAAATCTTTGCCTCCAATGCCAAAACCCAATTCTCATATTGAATGTGCGTGGGTGCTGGCAAACGATTCAGTCATCATCACCGGAGGAACGACAGAAAAGCACCCAATAACCAAAAGGATGATCCTCGTTGGGGAGATTTTCAGATTTGACCTGGACTCACTGGTGTTGATCTTCTCTTTTGCTAATAACTATTGGAGACAATGATGCAAACTGACGTGGCACATTTTGTTTTGTTTAAAAGTCGAGAGAATACTAGTTAAATTTCAGCTTGTCGTAGGAATAATACGCCTTTTTCATTTCCCATATCATGCTGTTGATGTTTGTAAGATATTGCTTGCATGCCGTGCCCTCAGCATTTCACTTAGCCAAGGAAAAAATAAGTTTAATGTCATCCAACATCGGTTTATTTTAGTTCTTATAGCTGTGACCCTGTGCAAGCGTTTTGAACTTATTTTGTTCTGTGGATTACAGACTTGGTCAGTGATTGGAAAGCTTCCTTTCCGTGTAAAAACTACCCTTACTGGATTATGGGATGGATGGTTGTATTTCACATCCGGACAGCGGGACAGAGGACCAGACAATCCACAGCCACGAAAGGTCATTGGAGAAATGTGGCGAACCAAACTGCATTTGTGATCCAATTTTCCACACTTGCCAACAGTTAAACGCGTTCTCATTCTTTTTTTTTTTTTTTTTTTGGTCTTTACTTTTTGCATTTTGATTCTTGAAGTTGGGGTAAAGTTAATTTCTTTTTCTTCTTGCAAGTTTGCAAGTAGATCACAGTACAGTTACTCATTGTTTTGGTCTATCAATTTGAAAAGATAATACAATCATTGCAACTCCTCAGTCCTCTGACTCATTGCCTCGTTAAGCAATTCTGCCAGATCAGTCATTGGCGGTCTCTGGACCGCCGTATGACGATAATCTGCGCTCATGTCAGTGGCCCTGCCCAGGGGCAGGTGGCGCCAAGTTGTGACCCGAGTCTCGTGTGGGGAAATTTATTTTGGAATGGGCATGGGGTAATGCTTGATTTACATGTCGATGAACGTAAGGGCAAAGTGGCAGTAGATTTAAAGCAGAATCTGAGACAGAAGAGTATTGTTAGTTCAGTTTGGGCCGGTGTCCGATCCACCCGGCTAAGCTGAATATCTGAGGGGAGGAGAAGTTAACGTCCTTCAAGAGCTTTGCGCGTGAACGGAGGGAGCTTTGTGGGGGGGGGGGGGGGGGGGGGACAAGGTGGGGGTTTACACCAGGCGAGTCTGATAAACAGTTCAACAGGGCCAGCGGGCAAATCTACCCCGATAATTGCTTTTTAGATATCATTAGGGCAAATCTACCTCGTGGGCTGCCCTTGCTGTTGTTAATTTGTGCAGCCGGGTCCTCGCGACTCTCCCATATACAGTGCTTCATTTGAAGGGACACTGCAACTCTCAACTCATTATCATTGTACCACGTGGCCTGGTGCCATATGAAAATGAGACCGATAGATCATAATATCTTGTCATTCTGAAGCCCTCGAAAACAAATAACCAGAAATCCCGGATGGAGGAGACAACGAAGCTTGTCTGGGATACTATCTTGTAAACCCAATTTTTTAACAGTTACCCGCATCCCATGTGAACTGCCTAACTGAATCATACGTCCAGCCTGTTCTTAGCTCGGCGACAAAACAATGACGGATGATGTGACATGGGGGGGGTTAAAAACAATAGAAGACGTGAGCGACCATTTGTTTAAAGTTTAAATTTCTAAACTTTTTCAATTAGTATCGGTCCAATCTTTAAGACATTCGGGATAAGCCGACCGGGAGAGGTTTTAACTTGAGATATGGGGAGGGAGAGAGAGAGAGAGAGAGAGAGAGAGAGAGAGAGAGAGAGAGAGAGAGAGCCACGGCAAACCAAAGAAAAAATAAAAAATAAAAATAATGAAAATAAAATAACACAAAATCAAAGCGAGAAACACAACAAAATAAAACGACATGGGAGTGGCCAACCCGCCAAAACACGACCCCACATTTTTAATTTTATATTTCCCACAGTTTAAGAGCCAAAAAAAACCCCCAAAATATGTGCCCGTCCGGCCGACCAATTAAATTGTATGATTGCATTACTTTGGGTAGGACGGATGGCACTCTTTTTTTTTATAGTTAAAAGAAGCCGCATCATTCCATTCCATTCCACAGCGATGACCATGGACCCACAAAAATGGGTTCAACGCAAAAACAATGACTTTCCACATCCCAAGACCCCCCCGCTTCCCTTCCCTTCCCTCCTCCCCATGCTTCCTCCTCCACTCTCTCAGCCGCCGACTACTCTCTCTCCCTCTCCGCCAATTCTCCTTGGCCACTGTCTGACTCCCTGCTGGCCCTCATCGACTCCGCCACCGCCCACTGCCTCTCTTACTCCCAGTTCGTCCGGCGGATCAATGCCCTGGCTTTACGCCTCCAAAAAGTCACCTGTCTCGTTAAAAACGACACGGCGTTTGTTCTCTGTGCCAACTCCATTCACGTTCCCGTCCTCTTTTTCTCGCTTCACTCACTCCCTCGGCGTCGTCATCTCTCCAGCCAATCCCCTGATCACCGAGTCCGAGATTTCCCGCCAAGTCCAGCTGTGCAGACCGGTGGTCGCCTTCGCCACGTCATCTACCACCTCAAGCTGCCGAAACTGAAATACCGGATCATCCTGCTCGACTCGCCTGATTTCGAATCGATTTTGTGGACCAGCTCAACCAGAGAATTCGTCCGAGCCGAAGTCAGTCAGTCTGGCGTGGCTGCGATCATGTACTCATTAGGCACCACGGGAACGGTCAAAGGAGTGATGTTGGTCCACCGGAACTTGGTGGCTGTCGTTTCCGCGTTTCATACGGTTAAGCAGCAAGAGAGAGCGGTGCCGGCGCTGACACGTTGCCCTATTTCCACGTTTTTGGATTCTTTTACTGTCTTAAGTCCGTGGCGATGAGCGAGACAGTGGTGGTGATGGAGTGGTTTGACCTGAAAAAGATGCTTATGGCAGTGGAGGAATTCAGAGTGATGGACATAGCGGTGGCTCCCCTGGTCGTAGTTGCCATAGCAAAGAGCGACGTGACACAAGGGTATGATCTAAGGTCGCTTGAAAAGCTGAGTTGCGGTGGCGCTCCGCTTGGCAAGGATGTCATCGCGGCTTTCACGAACAAGTTTCCCTCGGTCATGTTGTGGCAGGTCTGTGATATCTGCCTTCATGGCCAACTTTCATTGGTCTTCATAGCTTTTCTCGTGCTTTCAATTTAGTTATGACTTATAAATTGTATTGGCTGTTGGATTGAGGGGTACGGATTGACCGAATCTACCAGATCAACGTTTCGAACGGTAGATTCTGAAGAAAGCGGGCGTTGGGGCTGAACGGGAAGGCCTGCGGGTGGGCTTGAAACGACAATTGTTGACCCTCATACAGGTGATGCTTTGTCTCCTGGCCAACTTGGAGAGCTCTGGGTCAGAGGCCCCACGATTATGAAAGATAAAAGTCTCCCGCATCTGCGCCAGAAATTACTGTGCCACATTAATGATTACTGCAGATTTTGATTGTATGGCAAAGCCTTTTGATTTATTCTGCAAGTTATGTTGGTGACCCTGAAACAACGTCAGCTACTTTGGTGGCAGGCGGATGGTTGAGGACAGGTGATCTCTGTTATATAAACGAGGATGGTTTCTTATTTGTGGTTGATGGACTAAAGGAGCTGATCATGTACCAGGGGTATCAGGTCATTTTCATTGTCATATATTCCTTGTTGCATCTTGGTATGGAACATGAACATCTATCGTGCTTGCTTAACTGAAATATATTCTGCAGGTTCCTCCGTGCTGAATTGGAGCAGTTGCTCCAGTCCCATCCAGACATAGCTGATGCAGCAGTCATATCGTGGGTGTTCCCATTCTAGAACTTGTCATAAAACAACTGATGAGATTGTTGGCTATTGATAGAATTCAACAACATTTTTTTTGGGGGGGGTTGAAATCGCTTTACCATAATCATGGCCTTCTGGTTTTTGGGATAACAATGCCTTTTGGATACTCCTGCTTGTCCATGCAGAGGGACTGCTTGCTCAAAAAACTAATGAAATTGATTGTTAATACTTTCTGCAATTGACTGACACATTTACTAAATTCTGATGGAATATATTTGCAGATTCCCGGATGAAGAAGCTGGTCAGGTACCCATGGCTTTTGTAGTGAGACAGCCCCATAGCCACCTCAGTGAAAGAGACATAATGGAGTTTGTTGCTAAACAGGTGCTTTCCTGATTGATTACTGTCCTGAGAAGTTCTGTCTACAAGCATTGATCTTGTAACACAAACTACATCTGTGTAGGGACGAAAATAGACTATCATTATTTCTTTGATATTAGTCATAAATAAAATTCACTTGTTCTATATAAACATGATCAATGCTTTCACAAACATATTTTGTTTGAGCGCAGGTTGCACTGTACAAGAAGGCAAGACATTTTGCCTTCATCAGTTCCATACCTAAGAGTGCAGCAGGAAAAATCTTGAGGAAGGATCTATGAAAGATAATTGCCACAGGGCTGCGTTCTAGACTCTGATGTGCTTTATTGTAGAGTTGAGTGCGGAATGCCAGCCAGCAAAGTGTTTGGAAAGGAGATTTATAGATTCCTCAGTATGAATCCTTCGGTGACTCTCTATCACTCTAAAGCAAACGATGGAGTTGAAGCTTGAAGCAAGTCATTCTGGAATTGCTTCTGAATGGACAGAAGAGTACCGTATTCCATATTTTTCAAGGCAAGTTCGGTTGATTGTGGTGAAGATTCTATCCATGAACAATAATGCAAGTCTTCATTTTAATAATTGCTCAAATTAGAACCCATGAAATGTTATCATTTGGACAATTGTAGACAGCCCCAATTAAATTCAAGGTTAAAGCTTTATTTTTATTATTGTAATCCAATTGAGTGTGTTCATATGGCAGAATGTCATCTACACGGTCAACAACATTTATTAGTCTTGTTTTGACCTAGAACACTTGTTCTACACTTGGTTTGATGATCATTCTAAAGAGATTGTAAGTCATACCCCAAGTCTTTATGTTGTAAGAGTAGGAGACTTGTGCTCTTTAACATTGCAAATGCAAAAATGTTTTCCCTAGCTAATCAATAAATAAGGAGAAAACAGGTGGACCTCTCGAAAGTCTAGACGAATAGGTTTCCGTTGAAGTCAATCGGTTTTGCAGAACAATGGAAACTTGAATGGATAATCCAGTCACCATCTTATAACCCCAAGTGTTCCACTGACTGAGATAATCAACAGAGACACGGTCGTACAGCAATTCTATTTGTGTTCTTCAAGCATGTCCAACTGTCAAGCGAAATCCAAGATCTTCTGACTCTGAGATAGGATGGAACAGGAGATTCCTTTCGTTGCCTCTTACTGCAATCGGGAGGTTCAGCAACCACCACACACAAAAAAGGTCAAACTATATCTCTCTTCTCTCGGGGTTGGATTGATTAATTTTGTAGTTGTCGAGTGAAGAAACACAATTCACAAACCACCACCTCCATTCTGGGCTCCAGCCATCTATGGTGAGTTTACAATTTCCAGGGCATACACAAAATTCATTATATACTATTGCTCCATGGCCAATCTGAACAAGTTGAAAATAAAAACACTTGAAGTGCGTGGACCCTCTAAGATGGCGTTTGAGCCCGTTGGGAAATTGTTCCGGGAGTTTGATTCGAAGATAATGAGGCAATTAGCAGGTGATAAAAGTTGTTGACACAAAATTCATTTGCATTAGGGTCGTATTGGGTTTCTTGAACGGTGGATTTTGTGCGGAAGAAGAGAAGGCTATTAATGTCAAGTTCATTGGTTTCAACAGTGGAGAACTTTCCCGTTAGTTTGTTCTGTGAAGGCACTGGTGTCGGGGAAGATGCAGGCGATCGAGGAGCTCTCTCAAAGATCGCTTCGACAAAGCCATACGAACTGAAGTTGAATGAACCGACCAAGAGTGACAATTTAAATTAAACTAACGAGGGTTACAGAGTTCGCCCTAGTAGATCCACCTAGATGTGGTAGTTAATGTTTAGACGAAAGAAAACTAAAAAGGAAAGAAGGGTTGAAATAAAAGATCAGGGTTTCGCTTGCTGGTTTTAGCCTTTATGTCGCTTGCTGGTTCGTTACAAATGCTTGATCGGATTTGTCCGTTCCACAGCAAGAGCAATGGAAGGCATTTAAGGAAAAAATTCTGGACAGTGCCTCCAGAATTTGTCGGTTCATTCAACTTCAGTTCGTATGGCTTTGTCGAAGCGATCTTTGAGAGAGCTCCTCGATCGCCTGCATCTTCCCCGACACCAGTGCCTTCACAGAACAAACTAACGGGAAAGTTCTCCACTGTTGAAACCAATGAACTTGACATTAATAGGTTTTATTTTTTCATGGTTAACATAGAATATGGTAGCCTCCCTACCTGCTAGGTTTTACAAATTTCTTGATATTAATAGAATTTTCTCAATCAAACCCCACAAGAAAATAAAAAATCATAGAACATGTTCAAGAAGAGTTTTACATCATTTTACACAATATCATGTAAATTTCTGGCTTTTGTTCAGTTTTCTTGCTTCTCTTTTCATTTTTATTTTGTCTGGCCTGGTGGGGAGATCAAATCTTGCGCTAACATGATTGAAATTATTATGTTTAGCGTTCCACTTCCATTCCGAAAGTACCAGGAGAAGTAGGAAGTCCCGCTTGGGCTGATCAGGTAACATCGACCCTTCTCCAGGGTGTATGAGAACTGCAGTTAACGAACAAAACGACAATTTTATCCAGCATAAAATGCATTTACAACTACGGCAAGTCCAAAACACTGAACATCTACTCTATCCCCCACACCCAAGGCACGGATATCAAGTCAGTGTTACTGCCTCTATTTACTGCAAATAGCCACCTTTGTCACAAGCCTTATCCCCCTGACCCAGAGCTCAGCCATTTCAGAGCCACCATCACACACGAAGTGCAACTCCTTGTTCTTGGTCGTTAAAACCCGAAATACACCAGGAAGATCTGCATCACCAATGTTCTTCCTGTTCCTCCAAAATGCTTGGCTTGGCCCCACCTCTGCCTCTCTGCATATAACGTTTCTCCTGCTTGACTTCCCCCATTGAAGCATTCCAACAGCCCCAACCATCATAATTTGCTTCCCATGTGGTTTTCCTTTCCCACCTTTGGTGTGCTTCTGCACATGGGAACCACGTAAAACTACCCTCCGAGCAAGCTCGTCTAATATCACTTGTTCTGCATTATTTTCTACACCAGCACATTCTCTTGCATGTGAGAGTGCAGTTTCACCTCTAGCATTCTTATATTCACACTGGGCTCCAAGTGCAATCAAGAGCTCGCATATAGCTCCATGTCCTTCCCTTGCTGCTATCATGAGAGGTGTGTAGCCCTCCCCATCAGGAACATTCACATCATAACCTCTTCCTGTCAACAATTTGACAGCATCCAAGTCTCCTCGACGTGCAACACAATGTAATGCATAGAATCCTCCAGCATTTCTGTTGCCTTTTTCAAGAGCAAATTCAAGCATTACCTTCTCAAATAGATCACAATTCTGGTTCAATTTGGACAAGGTTATTGCAGTTTCACCATCTTTGTTATACAGCCTGACATCGGCCCCAGCATAAACCAGTAACCTGAATACTTCTACATGGCCCTTTAAGGCAGCAAACATGACTGCTGAGTACCCATCATTATCCTGGTAATCAAGATTGATTTCCCCCCACTTAATAAGTTCTTTTAAAGCCTCTATGTCTCCAGCTTGAGCTACAAAGGTGAGAGGAGAAAATACAGAGGCATTGCTGGATTTTGGAATCTTCCCAGCCTTTATCACATCAAGCACTGTTTGCTGGAAACCAAGAGCCCACCGGTTTGATAAAGCAAGTGAATATGCAGATTGGCCAGCAACATTGACTAAGCCAAAATCACCTCCAGCCATGGCCAGAACTCTGAGACACTTTTCATGCTTGTGTTTTGCGCAAATCATCATAGCTGTATCACCAGAATCTGTCCTGGAGTTTAGATCACAACCTGAGTCAATTAGGTATTGAAGGATGTTTGATAGACCCAACCGTGCAGCCAAATGTGCTGGCCGGAACTCTGTTTTCTGGGTTTTAACTGCAGATTCTACATTGGCTCCACAGCTCAAGAGCACATTCACAGCTCCGGCGTTTCCACAAAGAATGGCATGGTGTAGAAGAGTTCTTCCATGGTGAGTAGTGTTGGGAGAGAGTTGCTGCAGAAGCATGCGCAGGATTGCACCAGTTGCTTCAAAAAACTCCACCGCACACCAGGTGATGGCATAGGGCTCAGCTAAGCCTGCACCAACACGAAACTCTTCTCCTGTTGTTGTGTCCCATGACCAAGCTCCTAGTTTCACCTTGACATCTATCCTGGCACCAGCCTATTAAATCAATTTGCCCCAAAACAGAACCATTACTGATCAGGAAGTTGAAATGCAATGCAGAAGCAGGATGGTAAAGAAAAAGAATGGAAAGAGAGACAAATACAATATTATGGCTTGCACTTTATTACCCAATCTTAGCTTCAAAACACATAAACTACCCTCTTATTAAAGAGTACACTTTCATTTAAAATGGTGCAAACTCAGGATTAAGTTAATCTAGTGTTGCAGAGCCAACCGTCCCACAGTTATATGAAAAAACATTATAGGGGAATCTGCCAAACTTGTTTGTGTCAAAGGCAGCATCCAGAAACAAAGCCAAATTCATTAAAAATAATTTATCCATAACTTTACGTGAACTACAGCATTTCTTCTGTTATAAGTTATTGAACATCTACTGAAATTTATATATAAGAAAATTGCAAAGCATTGACTTTGGAAAAGGCATTGAATAGTATTAACTTTAGGTAAAGCAGAGTTGAAAGCAAAGAAGCCAGCATGTCAAGCTGACTTTATCTGAATCGCCTTGTTCTTTCAAAAGAGAAGAGAGAGCAATAGATAAGAAAGTCACCTTCAACAGCACACGGACAATAGTAGGCTGCCTACTAACAATGGCAGCAACAAGTGCAGTGCAGTCAACATTTTTATACAGAGCAGGTTTAGAGGACAACAGCAGTAATCTATCAGCTGCATTCACATCTGCTCCACGCTGCATTAATCCAAAGCAACCATGTCATTCACACATAGGCATAAGCCAGATAAGCAGCGAAGTTATGATGGCAATCATCAGGTCGTCAATAGGCCAATCCAATGTTAGTAGATCATGATGGTTTACCTTCATGAGAGCGTCCACCACATCTGTAAATCCTCTACAGGATGCTGTGACGAGGGCATGAACCATGATGTGTGGCCGAATGAAATCAGAGCCCATGAGCAGTTCCGCTGATCTTGCATGCCCATAACAGCTTGCTTCCAGCAAAGCTTCCTCACAGGCTGGCTGCGATGTGCCAGCTTTGAGTAAGATCTCCAGTATCTCATGGTGGCCCTCCCTCACTGCTGCAGTCGTGGCAAATCCCCTAAACACTTTTTGGTTCACATCAGCTCCAATTGACTGTTCATTTAGAAAAAGAGTAATAATTTAGGACTTCACAAAGACAATGAAAAGACTCCTTAAGGCCAGCTGTGCACATTTTAATGAATGCTTTGTTGCTTTCTTCTTTTAAAATATTCAGAAGTTAATAAAAAGAAGCCAACCCAGCAGCGTATTAAGTAGCTTGGTTGCTTCAATGAGTACAAACACCAATGGCCACATACGGACAACGAGGAACACTACTGGCGTGCAAGTAAAGCAGCAGAAAACTCCCAGAAAACAGCAAATGTAATAATTTCAATATCAAGAAGAAAACGGGGGATGCATTGTAGACAACTAGTTATGGGACCTGCTTTTAGCTAAATTGGGATTTCGGCTAAAGGGGAAAAATCCATAGCGATGCACTTTCCAATGCACATAAAAGTTCAAAGAGGAGAGTAAAGGCTATCTTAAAACAAGAAGGCCCAGGTACACAGCTGTTCTATTCATGCCTGCCACAGGACTGCTCCATCTAGGCCTAGTTAGTGAGTTACCACGACCAAGTCAATGGTTGAAATGTGCCCTTATCAGCATGCTAAGAAACAGAGGCAGAAGGATGAGGACAGTGGCAGCTTGGGGCTCAACAACAAAATCAAACCTATAATTCTTAGACAGCGAAATAGTAATCAAAAAATATTGTTGAGAATATTAGATGGTCCTTTAGAAGTTTAAACTAAGGGGGAAAATGCAATTTGGGATGCCAAAAAAATAAAAAAAAAGAAAAATGGAATACGTTGTGTAGATAGCAACAAAATAGTAACATGAAACAGAGTTTATCTAAATCCAAATCTGCACTAATATAAGCACATTTACTCCCCCAGGATCACGACTCTTATTCATATCCAGCTTTTGGAAAGTAAAGAAGAGAATAGGAAAGGCTTCCCTGGTCCAATTGAATCACATGAAATCAATCCGTTAAAGCTAGGACGGAAAACGAAGACAACCAATATTTAAATGAAAAGATATGCCATCTAACTCCGTAGATAATGCCCGAATGCTAGAACATCACATACAACACACGGGAAAAAAACGCAAATCTTTGATGTCAAAAACCGAACCAAACTTGAGAGGAAACCAGCGAATAAAAGTTACTCAAAGCATCTCTATTTCCTTTCCAGATCGTCATAAAATTTGTACGTTGTAGCTCATTGGAGTAAAAATTTCCCAGTGCCAAGGAGAAAAAGTCAAATTTCGAAATGTTTTTATTTTTTATATGTCCATTTACCTTAACTTTTCTCAGCAGCCAAACACAGACACTGCCACTGGGAGGAGAACAGAGAACCATACCACAAAACAAGAGCTTCAAAAGAAAGCAAATTTCGAGCCGTGCAATTCTGCTGCTGTGAGTGGGAATTTTGGTTTTATTTTAGTTGTATAGGTTGGTAGTTCATACCTCGTACAATATGTAAGTGTTGGTGCGTTTTGAATGTTATTGGAAATACTCATTCTTGGGGAGAACAAAGAAAGAAAGAAAGAAAGAAATTACTCCGAATCCTACCGGCAATCTAGTATAGAAAACGCTACAATCTCACTGTAGACTAAGACTGACACAAGTGGCTCGATAAAAGATTTGAAAATGGAAAAAAAAAATCAAAATTTCATTGCAACACAACCAAACACTAAAGCGTCTCAAAAGCAGGGAAAAGGAAAACAAAAAACTGGAAAAAAAAAAAGAAAAAAGAGGGACAGATATTGTGAATAAAACAGTGTAAAATCTGAGATAAAAAACGGAAAAATGAGATTGATGGCATTACCAGCAATTTCTTCACGAGAGCGACATTTCCGGCGTGCGAGGCGAGGAAGAGAGGAGTGACATCGGTCTTGAACTCCTGATGGTCGACGCGAACTTCAGTGGCCGACTCGTCGCCCAAGACGACCTCGGCCTTCCTGCTCTTCAAGCAAACGGAGCCGATGAAGTTGACGTCGAGGAAGGGATCGACAATGCAGTCGAGGGCCGATGGGAAATCTCCAGATAGTGTGGCTTCGAGAAGGCGCTGGGAAACCTCGGCCTCGCAGTCGACGGGAACCACCTGCTTGCCGGAGAAGACAGTCATTGGATGGGATAGGAGGAGGAGGAGGGTGCACGGAGAAGGGCGGATGGGCTGGCAAGCCTATCGGCTTGGTATGAATTAATTGACGCACCCGACACAATAAGAGTGAGACTTCAGGTGAAAGGTTGGATTCTTCCCTTTTGTTCTCTCCGTCTCCTTGTATGTGTGTGTGTGTGTGTGCGCGCGCGCGTGCGTGCGGAGACGCAAAGGCCGAGAGAACCCAACAGAGATAAACTTCGAAACAAGTGAGCGCCAGAACGGGGAGCAAGAGTACGATTTCCAATTTATTTATTGAGGGAGGGAAACGCTTTACTTTATTATTATTATTTTTTAAGCCTTTTTAATATTGTTTGGACAGCAACTGTCCGGCGAGGACAACGCTGTCCTGTCAACGGCTGTCACAGCAAAAACCGGTTTACTTTTATTTTTACCGCGATTAAGGAATTCCCACTCCTACTTGAGATTAAATGTTTTCGTTTTTTATTTTGTGAGCGCTTTCTTGTTCTTTTTTGGTGGAACGCCAGCTAACACAGTAAGGAATAAAACTAATAGTAGACATTACATTGTCATAAAATTAGTTTCAGATCATACTAATTCGCATATTATTTAGTCAATTTTACGATGAAAAATGAGTTAAATAAATTTTAAATTTTTGAGTGAATAATATATTCTTGTGACAATATGTTAGAGTTTGATTAACTTTAAATAATACTGTTTGTGAGTTAAGTTTGTGACAATAATATTACTTTAAATAAATCAATCAAATTGAAGAGAATATTATTATTTTTAGCTTAAAACTTTTATTACCATTGAAAGACATGAGTCGATCCAGACAATTAGTTAGTAATGTGCTTTTAGGGGGCTGCGGTACTGGAGGGGAATTAGAACAGTGCTGACTTCATGTTTGGCTAATATTATTAGAAATTCCTAAAGGTCCTGCGAATCATCCTTTTGAGATTTTTCTTTTTTTCATTCATCGAAAACTATTGTGAGATTTAGTTTGAATAATTAAGGGCTCCTCATGTAAATTATTATAAATAATTGAGTCAAATAAATGACAAACAAAATAAATAAAAAGTTACACCTTTAATATTTTAATTCATAACTAAAGATAAACGATTAACTACAAATTATTGTCATTTTTATAAATATCAAAATTTAAATATTTATTTGATATATACAAATTTTTACATCATCATCATTATTATTATTAAGGATCTTTTTATTTATAATATTATAATAAAAATATGATCAATATTATAAGGTATAATTTTAAAAATACATTAATTTTTTAATATCAACTTATAATTAAATATATTTTATTTTATCTTTATAACAAATTAGTAAATTTATATTACAAAATAAAAAATAAAGTTTTATTAAGAAAATAACATTAATTATACTACATTAAATGATTATCTTTCGGTTAGTATAATTTAAAATTGTTGTTCAACACCCAATAACCTGTTGAAATAACAAAAGGGTTGGGCAATCCTGCGGCAGGGGAAGGTGGGGGGAGGGGAATTTTGATTGAGTGAAATCCTGCAACGATAAGCGGCTCGCCCTTGTCGGGCAAAAGGAAATGACCTGATTCGTGGATAAAAGAAATGACCGACGAGGGATGGGGCAGCCCGCAGCCCCCAAAAGAAATAGAGAAGGGATACATTAAATTCGTGGGGGGGCATGTCAGCCCGAGCATCCGGATAATAATAATAATATATATATATATATATATATATATACACTTATTTATATTTAACGGAAGATTCAACTATGTGAATATATAAAAACAATGAATTAAGATAAACATAAAACGTTTATATAATATAAAAGTAGTCTATATGCACTGCAATCCATCAACAGGAGATCTGTGGCATATCTTATTAAACGGAGGAACAGCCTGGTCATTGGTTACAGTGTTCCGTCCCACCACAATGAATTGAACAGGGAATCTGCATACAAGTAAGTAAGCAAGGCAGGTGCCCCACTCCTGTCCCCGGATCTCTTAACTGCCTATTCTGCATGTTTCGGATACCTAAAGTTCAATGTTGTTCACTTTAGCTGTTTCAAATTGTCACCAGACCAATATAAACTCTTTTGCGAGGCAGGCTTGGTGCGGAAATAATTTGACTAGTTAAGTGGATAGGATGAGGTTTGTTAGATATTTTACATCTCAATCATCGAACAAACAAATGATGGTTAATTATCCATTTTCCCATGCTTAATTGGGACAAAAGGAAGCCACATAGCACACCGTCATTTTCGCATGGCTGCTAAGTTTCCAAAGTTGGGAGTATAATAATTCTCCGCGTGGCTGAAGACGCTTCAGTCTTCGATCCTTATCCACGCTGCTGTCTGTCGGGTCGACAAGCTCAAAGATCCCCCCCCCCCCTCCTCTTCTCGTTTTTACTGTTCCGCTGCCCATGCGAGTACTTGAGAAGCGACCTCTTTTTTCCCTTTTTTTTTTTTTTTTTTTTTTTTTCTTTTTTGTTCCCTGACTTCAGTCATCGATGTCCTTTGACCACTATTTTCACTTTACTTCAACTCCTCCTCCATAAATCCATGACAACTTCTTGCGGATATCCTTCGTGCTTTACCCTTTGAATTCCTCTTTTTTCTCCAGGATTTTTAGTCAGAACCCTTTTGATGGGGTGATGTGGCGGGCATAATTTTTTGTGTAAACTCCGGCTGTTATTTTTCTCTTTTACTATACATATATATACAGAATTAAAATAAATATACAAATAAATATCAATTTTTTATAATAAATAGTTTTTAATAATTATATACACATAGAATATTTTTTACATAAAAAAAAAAAAAAGCAAATCTCACTCGAAACCTACTCCTGCCACTTCATTGAGTCTCAGACCTGTCCAAATCTTCCGCTAGGTTTTGGCCTTCTGGATCAACTTGGCATATGGAAATTTCAGCTTGACATGCGTTGATATAAATGCATCGCATGGAAAAGTGCCAGGGGAGAGAGTATTTTGATTTGTGGCGGGGTAAGGTGAAAAAACCGAATCGACCGGGGTCCATTCAGAAGCATGCGGTATTCAGTGAATTGGAGGGTGGGGGAAGACAAAAGTAAAAGTATGTAGGCAAATCATACCATAACATATGGTTAGTCACCGTCGTTCAAATATGAGGGGACACGCCTAAATCTTCTCCCCGTTGAATATCAAAGTCAGGGATACTGTTTTTCTTCAGTACCAGCCCCCCCCCCCCAAAAAAAAAAGAGAGGAGAAGAAGAAGAAGAAGAAAGAAAACTTAAATAAGAAGCGATCGTCATAATAATGGCTCTCAGCGATTTTCCTTTCATTGGACCTCTATATAAGGGATGAGGCTTGCTTGCTTGCTTGCTCATAGCAGTTTTGAGGGACAGCCTTTCATTTCAAATTTGATCCCCATCACGAGCGTTTGATTGTGAGACGAATGCGTTTGAAGATTGAGAAAGAGGGAAAGAAAGATTGAGATAGCGGACGGTTGGCGGTGTTGTCAAAAGTAGGCACAAATTGACTGACTGGCCTACTAACTGGTTTTTTCTTTTACTGCTAATTGGCAAACATAACTATGGATCGCACCGTAAAATATCTTACATACGTGGTCAAACTTTTTGGAGCAACAAACTCGGATTGGACCCCTGCAATCTTTGGACAAAATGCCTTGCCCTGGCTTGTAGTCATTATAGCTGTCTCCTGCCAACCAACTTGAAGTGTTGAGACGTTGCACGAATCCTGTTAAGTCAATTCCACTCCTCAGGACATTGGGAATGCGCGAATCAGGCTCAAGGTAAGTGGCCAAAGAATGTGGGAAGGAAGAAAATCTCCTAAAATTTGAACCAAAGCAATCGAATCATTAGAGCTTCAAATCGCTTTGGCGGCCATCATTATGCGCTTTTAATGGACCATAAATTCCTAATGGAACGGTATTGCGAATGGTTGTAATTATATTTTGGAGTGTATAGATTAATGAGAATCAAGGTTTCCAACCCTGAGGCAATTGTGATGGCTGGCCCGCTTTTTTTGAACTGTAAGAGATATGCCGCCCAAGACTCCAACTAACCCTCCATTCGGTTAATCAAAATCAAATTGCTCGAATCTCGAAGTTCCCCAAACTTTAAGCAAGTATGATTTTGTCCCGTTCAGACTAATAATAAAATTAAAATTAAACCCCTTGATCTGTTCATAGTCTTCTTCTTCTTCTTTTTTTTTTTTTTGCCTATTATTATTAAGATAATTCCCGGACTTGAAGCTATGGCTTGTCCTATTTTAGTTAACCAAGAAAAAAAAAAAACACACGCACACACACGCACACACAGAGGCAGTGATTCGTGGGGGAGGATTAATTTACTTGTATTGGCAGACGCGTCTCTCCATTCCATCCCTCTATTAATCCAGCAATAATAAGGACGGCCGGGGGGGGGGGGGGGGGGGGGGGGGCTGCGTCACGTCCTAATAAAGCCGCCGAATTTGGGAAGGAAATCATTGGGTTCAAAGACACAGAGGCAATGAGTACGGGCTACTCACTCGAGGTTTACTAACAGCCCGCCATTATATAATATATTTAGACAATTGCATGCCATCTCTAAATTAATTCGTGCGGACCGGAGAAAAGAAACTGACATTACCACCCTCGTCAATCAAAATTAATTCTGCAATCTCTAAATTAGTTCATATTCTATTAAAAGTTTATTAAGTTGCACAATACATACACAATAAGAATTAACCCCTCTCTCTCTCTCTCTCTCTCTCTCTCTTTACCATCGACTTCGATTAGTGATCATTTGTCTGATATAGGCTCCAAAAAAAAAAAAAAAAAAAAAACACGATGCTAGTCAAAACAATTCCAACGGTCGCTGTATATTGGACACTCGCCAAACGGGAGGACAGGACTCATCTTAATAATTTCGGTAAATTATTCATTAATTTCCTCGTAATAACTAACTTATCTTCATAAATAGTGAATTAGATCAGATCCATCACTTGGTTATAAATCCAAGAAGGAACAGTGGTACGAACAATTTGCGTTGATAGAATTTTCTGTTAAATTGAAATGCAAGCTGCTCGGAGGAACATTAGTCGGCTTAACGGTTTGCCTTAATTCTGATAATGCTTCCAACTCGGCAGTGCAACCTGAACGTCGCTCCGCTGCCCATTCAAAGAAGGTTCTCTTTTTGGGTACAGGACTCTCCTCCTTTTTTTTTTTTTTTTGGAAGGCGGCGGGGGGGGGGGGGGGGGGGGGGAAGGATGGGTGGGAGTGGTTTTAGCATAAATCTCAGTTTTCAACCTGAATACTTTCCTTCCCGTTTCAGCTCCTAATTGGGGACTAGCCTGTCGCGCAAGACGACCAAGCTTCAAAGAAATAGTCATCAATACTTTTTGGGCGAACAATTCTGAGAGGATTAAAAGAAGCAATTTTGAGCAATGATTTTATTCTCACAAGTTCGAATCATGCAAATAAATTTTTTTTCCCCTTACCGATTATGATCGCGTGCGTGTGTTTAAAAAATGATTTAGTTGTGGATATATCATTTTCTAAAATAAGAGAAAATAACTGAATTAGGGGGAATGAATGAAGCATGAACAGGGCATGTCAGCGATAATGAATTTTGAATCGGTAGTCCAACCTCCGAAGCCCGGACAATCCAATCCAGTAAAAATATTATTCAAACTAAGAAAGAGATGAGAGAGAGGGCTACACTCCACTCCAAGTGATACCAATCCTAGGACATACGAGGGAATATGAAGTAAACATACGGCTGATTGAAAACAAGCGCATCACTCCATTCTGGTTTAGTCAGTTAGAGCAGTCACGGAGATTGACACCCCCCCCCCCCCCCCCGGCCCCTCCCCCAACACACAAAAAAAAAAAAAAAAAAAAGAAAGAAAGGGACAATGCAGATCCTTATTAAGATTTAAGATATCATATGAATGATATCGGTCAATTAATTGATGCCCTTTCTTTGATTTCTGGGATCGCCTTTGTTCTCCCTTACAGTATCTCAGAGACATTCCTTGTCTCATTAACTTGCTTGATTTCTTCTTGTTCCACCGTCTGGCTCTTTGTTTTTTTTTTTTTTTCTGCATTTACTCTACAGTTTGGCAACGTTATCTATTTTCCTGGAAGACGTGTCTTCTCGGTGTGGGGAGTTGGGAATTTCCTGTCATTTACTGGAGATTGCTGCTTCTAATGGTTTATGGGGCCACCTCGACTTCGGACAATGATAGAAACTTCGCTGACTGTTTTATGATTCTTGAAGACTAAGGTCTAAAGCCAACGGCAGGACCTGACTTGTCAAAGGAATTTTCTTTCGATGCCTCAGTTTTTGCGTCTCCTCGACATGTTAATGTTCCTGGGATTATCTGCAACTTGATGAAGTTCTGAGCCTTGTGCTTCAAAATTGTCGTCTATGGAGTGGACAAATTGGTTTCTCATAGTTTTTCTTTCATGGTCTTCTTTTATCCAAAGCACCACTGAGTTGCAACCCTATCAGAATCATCTGATCACTACTTCAATTAAGCAAGCATCTGGAATACCCTTCAGTATTGGATGCTTGGGAGAGTTACAATGGAGACCTCTGCAACCTGTCATCGACTTCACATTTGAGCTTCATTTGCCAGGATGATTCTGTTGCTGAGCTCAAGATTATGGGAAATAAGCTTTTCAAGGTCGGCGAGTTCAAAGTGTTGGCATTTCCTTCATCGCAACATTAACTAGATTAGCAAGCTTGATGGTCCTTAGCTTAGTGTCTTTGGGGATTTGGGGAACACTTCCTGATAAGACTCATAGGTTGTACTCACTTAAACTTTTGGATTTGAGCTCTAATTTTTTGTTTGGTTCAGTTCCACCTCAGCCGTCAAGATTGGTTAAGCTTAATTCTTTGACACTGGATGGCAACTACTTCAATGGAACTGTTCCTGACTGGTTGCGTTCGTTTTCCAATCTCACCACTCTGAGCTTGAAGAGTAACAGGTTTATAGGTCAGTTTCCTTCTTCAATATCCAGAATCAATACACTAACAAATATTACTTTGTGTCACAATCGGCTTACTGGAAAATTACCTGATTTAAGCACCTTGACTGGCCTGCATCTGGTGGACTTAAGGGAGAACAAGTTAGATTCTGATTTACCGGTCACGCAAAAAGGGTCGATTATGGTTCTTCTAAGCAAAAATTCCTTCTCAGGAAAAATTCCAGTGCAATTCGGTCAGTTAAGTTAGATTCAACATCTTGATTTGTCCTTGAATAATCTGAGTTTAATACCTCCTTCTTCATTGTTCTCTTTGCTAAACATCAGATACTTGAATTTAGAATCCAATAAACTGAGGGGCTCACTTCCAACTCACCTCACATGTGGCAGCAAACACCGGTTTGTTAACATCTCTGTAACCTGTCTATTGGAAGACTTAATTCTTGCCTGGACAGAATAGGAGATAAGATAAACCGTTAAGTTTGGTGGAAATTGCATGTCTATTGGCGACCAAAATCCGCACCCGCAGTCGTACTGTGAGAAAGCCAATATGGAGGCGAGGCGATCAAGAGGTAGAACAATAGGAGTATCGGATGCCTTTATTGGAGGAGCGGTTATTTTCATTGGAATCTTGGCATCTGGGGTTCTCTTGGGCAGAAGATACTGTTTGAGAAGGACATTTGAGCAGAATATAATATCTAATGTCGTTCAATATAATACACTTAATGCAGTTGACTTTGAAGTTCTAAAAGTCTAGTACTCCTCTTTTGCATAATAAAGAAAGTTAGAAATTGCAAACAAGGGTACACAAATGTTAATTACATTAGTTATATTATTGTCTATGTTTTTATTACTACACAACAAATCAATTTTTTTAAAATTATAAGTTTAAAATTTATCTTCTAAAATTTAAATGATATATTTGAGAACTAATTATTATTAATTTAAATTTTATCTTTTGAAAATTTCTTATAAAATAAGAATTAAAACTAATGAAACTATAAGTTTTGCCACTCTGTATTGCTTTCCTTCTATTTTTTTGCTCTACCTTATACATTCAAATGAACAAATGGTTACCTTTGCATACAAACCAAACCAGAACCAGCAAAACTACAGTAAAAAACATTATATTGATTGCAATAAGTGTAAACTAAAGAGTTGTAAATTAAAACTAATAATGATATTAGAATCAAAGATCCTTGAGATATATATTTTTATAAGATAGAAATTTTAAACACTAAGTAATAGAGTGTTAGCACTAAAGAATCGATTCTTATATATTTTATATGACTTTATCTAACTTTTCTCCATCTTTACCTTTAAAATTTACAGGTAAAAACTACTTTTAATGGATAATCATGATAAAGACTTACTTAAGATCCTTTGACTTTTAGAAAGTAACAAAAAAGAGTTTGAACCTCTTTCTTTGTTAGTAAATCCTATTATAACTCAACTAAAACATTATAATGAGCAAGTTGCTAAGCAATATAAAGCTTTAACTTGCACTAACAAAGTTGTCATTGAGACTATTTTTCATAAGATAATGACATGTGACACAACAAAAAAAACTTGGAACAGATTAACAGAAGACTATAGTGGTAACTTTAAAACTAGGACCTTGCAACTTCTCAATCTAAAAAAAAAGTTTAAGTTTCTTAAAATGAAAGACACAAAAACAGCAAAGGATTATAATGACAAGTTACTGAAGGTAGTTAACCAAATAAAAGTGTTGGGAGAATATTTTTCAAACATAAATATAATTCAAAAGGTCCTTTTAAGTGTTAAAAAGAAATTTGAATAACAAATCTCATTTATGAAAAACTCTAAGGATCTTAATACTATTTATTTGGATAAGCCAACCAATGCACTTCAATTTTAATAGTAAAAAAGGCTTTTGAGGCAAGAAGACACAATTAATGGTGTTTTACAAGCTATTCAACAATAAAAAGATTAAAGCAAAAAAAAAAAAGCAAAACAGGAAACAATAGCCTAAAAAAACTAGTGAAGCAAGCAAAGCTATTAGCAAAAGAAATTATGCTCCTTATAAGCGTTGTAAAAACAAAAACAAATCATATAGCCAAATTTTATTAGAAGAGATCCAATCTTGTTTGTAATGTATGTAGCAAGAAAAGGCACTCTGAGAAGATCAATTGACATAAAGGAAAACAACAGTAACAATGAAAGTCTCAACAAGCAAAGTAGAAAGTTCAGTTGGTTAATAAAGATTTACTTGTTAGAAATCAATTCTTTGTAACATTTAACAGTATTAAATCACTAGACCTTGGACTTTAGTTGATTGATAATGGTTACATAAACCATATGACACAAAATCCTAAAGTCTTCAAGGTTTTGGATATAACCTTCAAATCTTAAGTTAAAGTTAGTAATGTTTAACTTTTGTAAGTGTAAGAAAAATGAGCAATTGTGATCCATACCAAAATAAGTATCAAAACTATTTATGATATCTTATATGTATCTCAAGTCACTTATAATTTATTGAATGTTGGTTAGCTTTTAGAAAAGGATTTTTCTTTTTTTTTAAGATAATTCATGCCTTATGTATGAGTTTACTAGTGTTCAATTAACTTTTATACCTATAAATGAAAAGAGCTTTCACCTAGATCTAAACAAGGTGTAGCATTTAGCCTTGTTAGCTTTTATATATGCTTTTGATATGTGGCATAACAGGCTCAAACACTTAGGGATTTTAAACTTGCAAAAAGGGAATCTTACTTATGGTTTGCCTTTTTTAAGTCAAACGATTAAAGCTTATAAATCTTGTCAATTTGTGAAATAAGTCATATTATTCAAATTAGTTTATAAGAGTTCAAATAAAACTTCAACTAATTCATTTATAACTCTATAACCCCTTTTAAACTAGTTCACTTAATGGTAACAAATACTTTGTTGTATTTATTTTTGATCTTGTCAGATTTTACTGGATTTACTTTTTAAAGTTAAAGTTTGAGGTAACTGTTATTTTTTAGAAATTTAAAGTCTTTGTAGAAAGGCAATCAAATCATGTAATTTTGGCTTTAAAAACTAATAATGGCTCTAAATTCATATCTAAAGTTTTTAAATTCTTATACTTATCCCCTAGTATATGTCAATAATTAACAATACTTTATTCATCTTAACAAAATGGGTTGAGTAAGAGAAAAAAATAAGACCATTATGGAGACAATTAGATGCTTGCTAGCAAAAAAAAATCTTTTTCAACTTTTTAAACAGAAGCTATTGCCACATTAGTGTATTTGTTAAACAAAGTGCCTCCTAAAGCAATAACAAATTCAACTCTTTATAAAGCTTGGTATAACAACAAATTTTCACTCAATCATTTAAGAATCTTTGGTTGTATCTATTATGTTCACGTGGCAAAACCAAAAAGAAGTAAATTGGATCACAAAGCCATAGTTGTAATATTTATTAGTCATATTGATATATCTAACAATTATAGAGTTTATGATATTGTTACACAAAAGTTTATATTAGTAAAAACCCTACATTTGATGAGAAGGTAAGGTGAATTGGAAAATTTTAGTTATTAAATATATTAAAAATCAAGGTTTTATGAATACTCAGTTATAGCATTAAGCTTTAAGCAATATAAAAGATGACATTGATAATCTTTCAATTAGAGGTACCAAACCTCTAACAAATATCTATCACAAAAGCCTTACAGCTAAATTAAATCCCACTAGTTATTTAGAAGTATCACAACATTTAACTTAGAAGGTAGTAATAAAGGAAGAGCTAAAGTCCATTCATAAAAATCAAACTTGGACTTTAGTTCCTAAACTTACAAACAAAAAGATCATTGTTATAAAATGGATATACAAGACTAAGTATAATGTAAATGAGACTATTAATAAATTAAAGGCTAGATTAATAGTAAAAGGCTTCACTTAATAGGTAGAAGTGGATTATACTAAAACATTTGTACCTGTAACTAGAGTTGATACTATAAAGTTGTTACTTGTATTGTTACTATAAAGTTGATACTATAAAGTTGTTACTTACAAACAAAAAGATCATTGTTATAAAATGGATATACAAGACTAAGTATAATGTAAATGAGACTATTAATAAATTAAAGGCTAGATTAATAGTAAAAGGCTTCACTTAATAGGTAGAAGTGGATTATACTAAAACATTTGTACCTGTAACTAGAGTTGATACTATAAAGTTGTTACTTGTATTGGCTACTCAAAAGAATTAGCTTGTACACCAATTAAATATTAAGTTAGCCTTTTTAAATGATGAGTTTAAAAAGCAAATTTATGTTAGTTAACCTAAAGGTTTTATCAAACTTAGAGAAGGAAACAAGGTTTATCTTTTGAAAAATGTCTTTTATGGACTAAAACAAACTCATAAGGTTTAGTACTTAAAGATTTATGAGTATCTAGCTAGTATAGGCTTTAATAGAAGTCACAATGATACAACTCTTTATATAAAAGAGAAGATGAACACTTTTTTTTAGTTTCAGTATATGTAAATAACCTAATGGTAATTAGAGACTCACCAAAGTTTATAAATCAATTTACAAAAACTATAGTAAGCAAGTTTGACATATCAAACCTAGGTAACATAAACTATTTTCTAGGTTTGAAAGTTCAACAATCTTAACATGGTATTTTGATACATTGGACCAAGTATACAAATCACTTACTGTAGAAGTTCAACATGCAGAATTGCAAGAGCTCACGTACACCCTTACAATTAAGAAATAAGTTTTCCCAACAAGATGAATCTCCAAAAGTAGATGAGACTTAATTTAAAAGTTTTACTAGATATTTTTTGTGCTTGACAACCACAAAACCAAATATTATGTTTATATAAGCCTACTATCTATATTCATGCACTTACCACATGAAACACATTTTAAGGCAGCTAAAAGAGTCATGAAATACATCAAAGGAACCTTAAATTTAGGAGTTATGTTCAAAAGAGATACCGTAAACCAATTGGTTGGATTTATTAATAGTGATTGGGTAGGTTCACTTATAGGCATGAAGAGCACAATAGGATTTGTGTTTTTTCTTAGTTTAAGCATCTTTAATTAGAGTTTTAAGAAGCAAAATACAGTGACACAATCCACAAGTAAAGTTAAATATATTATAGCAACCTTTGTAATGAATTATGTAATTTGAATTAGGAAACTATATATTGATTTAAACCTAAAGCAAATTGAACCTATTATTAGCTTTTATCTTTTTGTGACAATCAATATGCTATAATTATCACTAATAGTCTTGTGCAACATAAGAGAATAAAGAACTATGATGTTAAGCTACATTTTATAATATAAACACAAAACATTGGTAAAATTAAGCTAGTATATTATAGCACTAATGATTAACTTACTGACATCCTAAACAAAAGTTTGCTAAGATTAAGATTTGAATATTTAAAGACAGCTATTGTACTGCAAAATAAAAGCACTAAGAAGGAGTGAATCTTTAGTCTATTTTGCATAACTAAGAAAACTAGAAACTACAAGTAAGAAAATACAAAAAGAAAACAAATTATAATTTAAAAATTAGTTAAATTAGTTATATTATTGTTTAAATTTTTATTATACTGCAACAAATTAATCTTTCTGCCAAACATATAAGGTTAAAATTTATATTTTAAAATTTAAATAATATACTTGACCGTACATGTTAATAATTCGATTCATTTCTGTCTTACTCGAGAAGGGGAATCCCAGGGCAATCACTTGGCCAACTAGTTCAGTATACTCATTTTCATGTTTATTCAATTTGATGTCTCTCTTTTACCAGGTTTAAAGAGGAAGATTGGAAAATGGAACCTATGTTGCCGTAAGATCTTTGCCTCTGTTGAAAAGGCAGTCCATACAAAATCTTAAAGTCCGCTTGGATATGCTGTCAAAGCTTCACTATCCACATTTGGTTGGTCTATTGGGTTATTGTATTAGTAGTGGCAGACACGATGAATCTGGTAGGTTTGTAAAGCTGTTTAGGGAGTATTTTGATCTTTGCTCTTTTCTTTTCTTTTCTTTTCTTTTTTTAAAATAGTTTTGGGATTCTTTTTTATAAACCAAAAATTATGCACGGATGTGTCTGTTCAGTCCGTTGGTTGGCAAGAATTATAAATCGAATGATCCGTACTTTTAACTAGCACCGCTTTCACGTTAGCTCTAAGAATTGCGACGTCCAACTCAACTACTCTTCTATATGCAGATACATACCCAGACCAAGTACTTAGGTGGCCGGAGAGATTGGCCATCCTGATCGGTGTTGCGAATGCTGTGCTCTTGCTGGATAGTGGGGGGATTACGGGTACTTTCAACAATTCGCTGAAGACAAATAATATAGTGCTTGACGAGCTTCAGATTCCCCAGCTGTAATTGTGGGATGTCCGTTATAACAGAAGAAATTGATAAACTTGAGGTACAATTTGTGGCTAATTTTGACTCTGGAAACTCTGCCTTATTCCTTAAGTAGTTAATCTGATGCATTACGACTTGCTAGTAGGCAAAGGGAGAGGACCCAAAGCCCCGTTGCGTACTCTGTTTTGCTAAGCATCTCAATCCACAAGTGCTTGGTAAAGTTTTTTGAGTTGCTGTTGTGGTATGCTCAGGAGTTTCTGGCATCCTTTGTTGCAGTCAAAAGACGAACTTAGAGGACGAAGTTGACAACTTTGGGTTCATACTGCTCGAATCGCTTGTTGGACCTGTAATATCTGGGAAAACAGAAGCATATCCGCTCGAGGAAATGGTGACTTGTTTGATTTTCCTCAACTTTATTTTTGATTAGTCCGGGCTTATATTGATGAATGTCCATCATTCCACTAACATGATTTTATTTCTCGGTTCTTTTTCCATTCAGCTTGGAATGTATTTTCTGACCACCTGCTTTAGTATTTACATTTTTTAGTCAAACAACCATTTTAAAAGAAATTTTTTTCACAAATTCGGCTTTTTTCAGGTCACCAATCCCTTCAGAGATGTTGGTTTCCATATTCATTTTTCGTTGTGACCTTAGGATTTTTGATTGCTTTGTTTCATGTATTTCCACATTAATGTAATATTGTTGAAATGCTGGGAGACTTGGGAAAAGAGATTATGTAACGTCTCTCTATTTTATTTAGCTTGAGCGCTTTGACTTTGAAACCTGCTATTACACTTCGCAGGTATCCTTTAGCAGTCAGGATGGTCGGAGACAAATGGTGGATCTGATCGTTTTGACAACTAGTTCAAAGGAGTCGTTATCAATTGTGGTTTCTCTCACGACTAAATGCGCATCTCCTGAACCAATATCTCGTCCATGGTGTTCTCTGGAACTTACAGCATGCAGCTCAAGTCCAGGCAACAGCCAATGCTGACCAGAAATCAGATTCCGCGTCATACCCATAAGCTTATGAAAAATGGGATAATAATGAAGTTACAATCTTGGAAGAGAGAAGGCAAATATATTCTTCGAGGAGGGGGCTTTGTCAGCATGGAACATTTGAGGTTGCGATCTGTTTTAGGAAGCTTTTTCTTGAAGATATGAAAAAATAACGAGCTTGCTTCATCACTTTTATCTGTTGCCATTATATTATAAGCATACAGCCTAAAGTGGCAAAACTAGTTGACTAACTAAAACTCCTGAAGACCACCAAAAATCCATCAGGACAATCAGAACTTTTACCTATATACTGCCATGGCTGCATGTGAATTAAACTAATGCAGCCACCAGTTCCGCACAACATAGATCAAGCAGCCAGCTTTGGTGAAGAACTAGGAGGACTCAAATGCTTAAGTTGTAATGCAGCCAACAAGCCCTGCCATGTTTCCCCAGGTGCACCTGCCACTTGAAAGTCCAGCAGCTTCTTTTGTTTCTTGTAGTAATCTTCCAATGCCTTGCACTGGAAGAACAAATAATCAAATAGCAAAATTTCCAAATTCCTTTCTCTTCGAAAAAGAAAATATAACTTGCAACTTCAATCTTCAATAAAACCAGAAGATATACTAATAAACTTTTCGACTAAAACAAAACAGTTAAAGCAGCACAACAGAAGATATCGTGAAGCCTATTATTCTCCTTCTCTTGAATACAACCAAATTCCAAGGACCATGACAAATAAAGACCAAAGGCCTTAGGTGAGTTTTTCCACCACAGACACACACACACACTCATAAATAATGGAATAGTAAGTCAAATAAAACCGTGAAACTGTTGAATTAAATTATGATAGAGAATTGGGATGTGAAGTACCTGCTCGGCACAGACACCGAGCTTTTCCTTTCAAGCACTTTCCCCATCAACAACAGATGTCCCGAAACTTCTCATGCTCGGAAAATTCCTTCTTCCCGGGAGGTCTTGGGGGGCGCATTTAAAATTCACAACCAAATCGACATCCTCAATGTGGTCAAGAATCTCCTGCAACAGATTCCATGGCCCACCTATCAGAGAAGCTTACAACTTGGATTCTTGTCCGAGGAATACCGTCCAAAATGAAGCCAATTTCACCTCTTTGGTATCCTTCTTCGAGTTTCTTTGACAACAATCCGAATACCACATCCTCAGGCGCTAGCTTCACTTCATTCACAGCGTTGACAATCTAACCCCCCGCCCCCTTCCCCCCACCCCACACAAAAAAAAAAAAAAAAAAAAAAAAGAAGGAAAAAAGGACAAATTGAGCATCCTCCATAAGTGATTTCCACAATCTGATTGAAATCCAATTAGTGGTTTTTGAAAGATTTTTTTTTTTATTAAAAAAAGTTGAAGAATTTAAATAAGAACCCGCGCACAACCAATTTGGGGAAGAAGAAAGGAAAATTTGGACCTGTTCGTAGAGTCGAGAGAGAGGATTAAGCTCCGGGAGAAGAAGGGTAGCCACGGAAACGTGAGAACTTCTAGAAGCTTAGAGACCTTCTCCGCGTACACGTGCTTCTTGGCTGCTGGATCCCCAATCATCACCCAGTGTACTCCTGTTCCCCAAGACGATTCCGCCGAAGATTCTAGGCTAAGCTCCCGCGGCCGCCAGTTTCCACTTAAGCCATCTTCTGCATCAGAATTATATTCCATTGGTATTGGAGTGATGCTGCCACCGATCCGTACGCTGGGCTGCTGGCAAGAAACCCCAGGCGACGGAGCACCAGCGGCCAAGCGGCTAGTCCAATTCGGCTCAGCCCGGGCATGGCGGCGGCGAAGACAGCGTCAGAGAGTGAGTGAGGAAGAGATAGCGTCGTCACCTGTGGCCTTTACCCTCAGCCACTAGCATCGAAGAGGCTGGAATCAAGCTCGAGAAAGTGACAACAAATAGCAATATTGGATGTCAAATTTGCCAATGGAGCACTTGAAATGCCGACTCCTCTGACTCGAGAAACACAGAGACCCATCTTCAGGAACCTCGTCAGCTACGAACATTGTTTACCGAATTACCAGCACATCATCAATTCTTACGCAATTCTCCTGGATAACCTCATCGACACGACCAAAGATATCGATATAATCTGCCAGAATGGAATCCCAGATAAGTGGCTGGACCCAGACCATGCAACCCAATTCTTCTACAAGCTTTACCAGGATGCTTATGTGAAGAGGACGTACCATCTGGACCTTTGCGAGCGAGTGAAAAAGTACGGCAAGCGCAACTGGCATAAATGGCGTGCCGGATACATGCACAATTATTTTGGCACGCCTTGGGCCACTGCGGCTCAAGTTGCTGCAATTGCTTTTCATTCTGGCTTCCTCGAAACCCCTGTAAACAATTACAAAATAGGATATTCAAAAATTATTATAAAACATATTTCACCAACAAAATCAAAAGCTGGTTTGCCCGAGAGGTTAAGGGGGAAGACTTAAGATCTTCTGCACATAAGTGCGCGTGGGTTCGAACCCCACAGCCAGCATTTCATTTTTCACATGCAAATGCTATATTGGTGTGGACGCATTATCTCCGACGGCTTGTGAGTTGCCAAATTTATATCTGCTTCCAAAGTGGGTTGAAGTCGGTTTGTGCCCTTAAAAATTGGTCAAGGACCCTACTCAGAAAAGGTTTATTCCTTTTCGGCTTTGATCAAAAGTCACACGTCTGGAAGAACGCGAAAGGTTCGATCTTTTTATTGCCTAATTAAACATTACTATGCTTGGTCTTTGGCCTACAGAGTCGGTCTTCTTTTCTTATTAACGAAATTACGTACCCTCCTCGATCCATTTTCTTCTTCATCACCTGGGAATGAGGTGAAAAATTGCCAACCCCCCCCCCCCCCAAAAAAAAACCACCGTTTAGAAGGTAGCAGGTCAAGGCACGTCACGCGTCGCCTCCACTGATGGCACTTTCCCTATATATACAGAAACAACCCCCCCCCCCCCGGGGATAGCTTACAGGGCAAGTTGCATCGATTTCGCTGGAATTAATTCCCCTTTTCCAATCTTTGTCTCATATTTAAGTACAGAAAAAGCTTTTCCTTTCCACATTCATTAGCATCGTATCTTTGTTCTTTAAGCACAAGTTAAATAGACGTTAGATTTAGTGATGGGCAAGAACCAACGATATGAGTGCGTATTCAATCACTTTGATGAGAATAAAGATGGAAAGATATGCCCTTCAGAGTTGCAGCGATGTGTTGAGGCCACAGGTGGGGAGCTTTTGCTGGCAGAGGCAGAGGCAGCAGTGAAGTTTTGGGACTCCGACGGAGATGGTTTGTTGGGGCTGGAGGATTTTGTAAGGTTTATGGAAGGCGGTCAAGAGGAAGAGAAGGAGAATAACTTGAAGGAGGCTTTTAGGATGTACGAGATGGAAGGCAGTGCATGCATTACACCCATGAGCTTAAAGAGGATGCTTGGCAGATTAGGCGAGTCCAGAAGCATACAGGAATGCAAGGTCATGATTGCCCAATTTGATCTCAATGGTGATGGGGTACTTAATTTTGATGAGTTTAAGCTTATGATGTTATGATCATCGCAAGTGAGCTCTTCTCCTTCCTTGTATTGTACTTAAATGCCTACATACGCATGCATGCATATATACATTACGTATGCTTGTGTTTGTACGTGTAGGTAACGAGAGAGAGTATGCATCAATCGTTCATTCATCGTTTGGGTTGTACTCAGTAAGTTTGTATGCCTCTTTTTCGCCTATAACCTCCAGTCTTATAATTAAATAAGTTATTGCATTAGAAAAAAGATTGTTTTATTTCAAAAGTTACTTCGGGAAAGCCAAAGAAGAAGAAGAAGAAGAAGAAGTTTGAAAAAGAAAATAAAAAATCCAATGTTTGGGTTGAAATTCGTATCCGTGTTGAAGAGAACGAAATGGTACATCATTTAGAACGGTTTAGTTTGAAAGGGTCTTGTAAATGTAATTAACTTGAGCTCGGTAATTGGAACGAGTACAATTTAAATTGATATTCTAAATTCATTAAATATGATAAAATAGGAGTCATTGATTTTAATTAATTTTTTTTATTCGATACCCATGTAATGGCTATTTGTATATGTATATAATCATTCAATACTCCAAACATGCTTGTCATAATATCCATTCAAGTCGGGCTTAACCTTTTGTCTAATAATAATAATAATAATAATAAATGCATTGATTGGAGGCGTTACCCATTATTCTAATCTTTTGAGGGTGGGTGGACCTAACAAGTTGTTAAGTAGCGCGTGAGCTTTTTACCTCATGTTATGCTTGGTGGTGGGAGGATATCGTATGTTTGTGGTATAATGTTTAGAGCATACATAAAAATTAATTTCACGAAATATGAAAAATAAATTGTTGATTTTTTCATGTGAATTTGCCTAATTAAGAATAATGTACGTGGCTGAAAGTGCACCTCATTTCGCGCGATGTTGCCTCTAAAACTGAAGATGTTGCTTTTGAGACGGAGTTGAAGCTAATGACCCAAAATAATACTATCTATATATATATATATATATATCAATGAAAACTAACCCATATTTATTCTTTGAGGCGAATTGATTATTCAAAACGGCTTTTTCTTTGGGTTTCATTAAGCCAGCCGACCAAGTAGTAGCATTAGTATGAAGTGGGCCCTGTCTCACATCTTCCGCATTTCCAATTTTGGACCTTTCTGCGATAATTGGAGCCCCCTCGGCCCATGTGTTGTTCTAATATTATAAAATATTTGTTTGTTTACCCATGGGTTTAATTAAGCTTATATTTTCTCTTCTTTTTCTTTTGAGTTGACGAACCGTGCAAACCAGTCTTTTGTTATATATTTATTTTATTTTACTAAGGGATTTTTGGTTTCCATGGGTCACTACTGGTCAGAGCCTAGACATTGTTTTATTTTCAATTTATGAGAAAAAGAAAAAGAAAAAAAAGCAGTCGTGGAACCCTTCATAAAATAAAAGGAATAGTGAGTAAAAAAACGCAATAATAAAGGCAGCCACTCGGCCTCATGATGAAGACAGAAAGCCATCGGTCTTTTTTCTTTGTCCGTTTCCAACATCACGCATCAGTTGCAACAAAAAAAAAAAAACAGAGAGTTGGTTCCCTTCTCGATCGGTACCTTAGAATATCAGGAAGGTGCTGTAGACTGTTAAGCGATGTTTTAGAGTCATAGAGAAAAATGGGTTCTTGTGCTTCGGTTCATTACAAAGGCAACCCAGATTCAGCCTTTAAAATGAGTGTGTCGTTTGGATCCAAGAAGGACAAGCTGGTGATTCCGGCAGAGTCGCCCATCAAGAACAAGCTGCCCGCCGTTGACCTTTCAAACAAGACCTCCTTCAAGGTCAAGGCCACTGGTATGCTTCTTCCTAATCTCTGCTTTACTTTGCTTCCTTTGGTTAGTGTTTATAGGTCATTGAAACGGGTGTTTTCAATCATTTGAGAATAACAACCTTCTTATTGCCACTTTCATAATATGTAAAGTTATCCACTTTTCCAGTTTTCCCTTCCAACTTTCTGGATCAGCAAGGGGTGGTGTGGTCGGTGCAGTTACTTTTTCTTTTAAAAAAATATGATCATATCTATTCATATTTCTTAAGATACCAAGATGTCAATATATATATAGACACACACACATACATATGTCGATGGTTTTCTATATATATATGTTTTTTCTTCCTTTTCCTATCTTATTAAATATGTTGATGGTTTTAGAAAATTTTGCGCCTCTGAGGGACCATTAATTATCCTCATGTTGATAACCTTGTCTTGTTGGAAATAGCAACCGTTCTTGGGAAATTTTGGCAAGGAACGGTCTGCAATTTTTGCATAGATGAGACAAATTATCCAGAGTTACCAACTAGTTACTATTGATATTCTGAACTCGCGATGAAGATTTTTCGAAGCAATGGGGGGATTCTAACGTGTTATAAAGACTAATTATTAGCTTAGGACGGAAACACCGATTATTGATATAATGATATAACCTTTAATTTAATGTGGTCCTCTTATCTCTGCTATTCGAAGTATCAAAAATATGTTCCGGCATGTGTTGTTCCTGGTTAGCTTTTCTCTTAAGCCTTGGATCTTCTCTAGTCCGTTGCAGGCCTGACGTTGACTGTGAATGGTGCCATAGGGTTGTAGCAAGTCAGGCACATTTAGCACATCACATTCAGGCACATTTCTTGTTTAGAACACGTACTTTATTAAACCTGAATTCCAATGTGCCATAGGGTTGTAGCAAGTCAGGCAATGTCACAGAGAATGTTTACTTGAACTGAAATAGGACATTTTCCCTGGAACGGAATATGACAATGTCTTTGGTAGCAAAGTCCATTGATTATGTGTCCCTTGGGTTTAATTGGTGAAGTCCATTAATTTGCTAGACTAATTTTTAGAAGATGAAGGGTCTGTTATACGATAGGAAACTTTTGCAAATTATGGACTACACTGTTTGATATATTATGATATGTATACAAGATTCAATCAGGTGTTTCTGATTAATGTCTTTATGTGCTTATATTGCAGGTAGTAAAGATGAAATCTTTTTTGATTCACGGCCCTGGTTAGGATCAGACTCTGAAGACGATTTCTTCAGTATCAATGGTGGTAAGGAAACGCCTAGTTTGCATTTCTCTGCTTAACTCACTCACCCACTCTTTGAGGCGATTGTGTGCCTTCTTTTCTTTTTTCAGACATAGATTAATTTAAGACATTGGACTAAAATGTATGCGTGGCTCATTCCCAAATGACTGGCCCTCCAAGCTGTGCCATTGCCTTAGACTTTGAAATTGCAGTAACAATATGAGTTGCCTAATTCTTAATGGTTGGCCTTTCATTGTACAACTGCTTGACTTCAAAACACTAACAAACAACAATACTGATCATAAAGACTTCTATTCGTCAGTTTACCACGTTCTGTTGTTGCCTTTGTAAGATCAACGACGTTGTTGTTGGTAGTGTCTGGGTTGCTAATGGAAATTTTGACTTGATTTGCTTTATGTTCTTTCCCACTACTCGTGCAGATTTTACCCCATCTCGTGGAAATACCCCAGTACATCACACCTTTTCTATGGGTACTCCTCAAGTAAGCAGGATCCCTTTGGAGGACAGATCCCCTGCTTCTGTACTGGAACCATCTGCGACTGGAAAGAAAAAATTATCCGAACATTTTCGGGAGAGTCTCCAAGAAGATCGTGATGTTAATGTACCTCGCCCCTCAAGCGACCAGAACATCACCGGTGAGAAGACCGAGGTCAAGCCCACCATTCTCAATGCCCTCCCCAAATCTGCAAATGCAACCCCTCCTGTCTCGGAAACAAATTCTATCTGCATCAGTGAAAGGACTGGTAACGGGGGTCTTCTATTAGAGAGGGACGAGTCACTTAAATCTGCACAGTGTTGCCTTCCAAGCTTGATTTCTTGTCAGAGTATCAGGGGGAGGAAGAAGAAGATGAGCCCAGCCGTAGCTTTGAACGGTAAAGCGTAACCCGTATTTTGTCTATTACGGTGCGGATAGAAGAAAACAGGATCTCAAACGCCGTCAAGGCTCAAGTTATTTGTGAGGAACTCCTTTATGGCCGGGTTTTGTCAAGTACAACAGGCCTGTCATTTTATAAATCGGGGGGGGGGGGGGGGGGGGCATGTATATAATAAGGGGAAGCTATCAATAATATTATTAATGTTCACGCTGATTTCCAAACTCAATTTGTCTGCACAACCGAGAAAGTATGTTGCCTCTTTTATTCAAGAGTGTATGCTACCGCAGCTCAGCTCAACCATGCGTCGCTCTTCAAAAAGCGACGTCTCATCTCATCGATCGGTTTGAATGATTGAGATGTAACATGCTTAGGAGCGGCGGGTAAGGACGACTGAGAGACGGTTTCCTATAGAGAGACTGTCAGCGCATATATCATTATTTATTTATTTTTATTGCGGAATACTGAGGAAATGCAGAACCCTGTTCTGTGGACGTGAGGTGACGTGTGAGCCATGGTAGAAAATATCTCAATTTCTCCATCCATGCCACGGGAAGGCAGGCAGGCTTGTTGATTGTGGGGTCGGGGCAGGGCAAGCGGTGGAGGGGATGCGCGCTAACATTTTGGGATCATACTGGTTGAGAGGCCTTGTTTCGAGGCAATTGGGAGTGATGGAGCATCGGACCCAAATAGACAGAGGCCCGTCAAGCAATAATAATAATAATAATCTTAAAAGAGCGGAGTCTAAAGTTCGATTCTGACTTTGCTAACCAAGAAGCCACTCCTACAGCGCCAGAATCAAAAGGAAAATATGGATCCGGGGAGAGCCATTCTCCTTTGCCATGATTTCCCTCCCTTTTTCTTTCCACTTTCTGCGAGCGCGAGCCGAAAATCACTTTGTTGATTGGGGAGAATTGAATGGACAAGCCAGAGTGGATGGCATTTGAAAACAGGCTAAGCTTTAAAATAAGATAGAAATATACATTATTGTTTTAGTTTTCTATCTCTCTCTTTTTAAATTACATTTGAGGGTTAAATTTTACAAATCATTTGAATTTATATACTGCCATTTTATTATTACTATTATTTATTTATTTATTTATTCATTCTTTTAATTATGTATGCAGGGTGACCTTAAGATTGAATGGACGATCCAATAATTTTGTTGTCTGACTAGATCAATGACTCAGTCGGGTTTGTGATAAGCATGCTTTAAAATTTATCCTCCAATTATGTATGTATGTATGTATGTATAGTGCTCAACACCACCGCCATCAATTATTCCGCGGGACATAAAAAATGATTAATAATAACTTAACAATAATAATAATAATGATGCATGTCGTCAACTTTATAATAGGCAACACAGCATTAGGAAATACTTAACTGTTGTTAGTATGGCTTATATCTATATCTATATCTAACCTATATATACACTTACTTAATTATTAGTAAATTGTGCCCTCCTTTTTTAAAAAAAAAAAAAAGAGAGGGAATTATGCTATTGGACACTACAAGTCTCTCCCGGCTCTTCCCGACTTGTCCTACGTGGACAATTATTAATATTATTATTAAAATTAAAAAAAAAAAAAAGAAACAAAAAAAAAAAAACTCATTCTTGAGGGATATGGAAGTCCCCGCTGGCATCCGCTACTCAAATGAATCCACCTAGGCAAGAAGAAAGCACCACCAATAGCCTCGCGAGCCTCCTCTTCCCGTGTCAATTACAAGTGCTTAATTCAAACAAAACGACAACAACACACACACACTCACAGGCACACATGTTAAACAACATCATCAATCGTACGATTATTATTATTATTATTATTATTATTATTATTCCTTTTTAAAAAATTTTAAAAAAATAAAGGAAAAATAAAAACAAATTCAATTGCGGAAGTCGGCCGTATTTAAGCTCTCGTCCCCTGAGAAGATACTTAACGGTAAATGGAACTTCTATCTGTTATCCGTTTATTCCCGCCGCTGGACCATTAAAATAAAAAAAAAAAAAATATGCCTCTGCGTGTGTGCCTCGTTGCTACTCCGCACGCCAGTGCCCGCCTGCCTCCCGCCGCAGCTCGCAGCCCTCCTCCTTCTCTACCACCGCCACCGCTCATTAACCTCAGCACAGCTACCTCTCCCTCTGTAGCTTGTTCCCTCCAGTGCCCTCGCTTTCAGTCGTACGTGCTCCCCTCCCCTCTCTTGTACAATTCATGAATTAAACTTGCCGTTGCACTGTAATCTGAAATCTTGTCTGTCTGTCTGTTTGTTTGTTTTCTTTTTCCCTTTAAAAAAAATATCGTAATTTTATCAGGTGCTCTGGGTGCACGCAAGAGTCGAATATCCACCGTCCGGTGGTCGTAGAGGAGGTCGATGATTTTTTAAGAAATTAGGAGTTTCGGATTTCACTTTCCATAGCTTTAGATTGGTGGGTTCTTACTTATTCTTTCCTGCTCAATTTCCTTTTGCTAAAAAAAAAAAAAAACAAAAACAAAGCCTTATCTTTTTGAAAATTTGCTCATGGTTAAAGTGGGGTGCTGATTCTTTGTTTGGCGTCCACAGTGGGGATGGAGGTGTCGTGCCAAATTGGCCATTCGAGGTTCCTCGTTGAAGCCGCTGATTGGCCTCTACAAGGAGGGTACTCATGACGTTGTGGACATCCCCCACTGTAAAGGTACCCTATTTAATCAATTAAAGTCCATTTCTTTCGTTTTCCTTTTTATTTATTTATTTATTTTTTGGTTTAATTAAACGACTTGACGTTGGTTTTCTACATGTAACTAAATTAGTTTTATCCTACAATTTGTTTGAATGCCCCCCTATTCCTGCAGCCCATCATCCGAGTATAAATTCTGTGGTTGAAATTTTGAGACAAGGTCTGTTCTTACTCCTTTCCACTACCCGCTCACTGCCTTTTAGGGTTTATTTTTGCTGAAATGTCGCTCATTTTTTTTCGTCCTGATATGGATTTCTGAATGTTGGATCATGAGAGTATGTTGTTGTTTGGAGTAACTTTAGGTATTGCCGAGTTGACCATTGAGCCATATGATGAAGACCGGGGGACAGGTGATTTGCGTTATGTTCAGGTGATTAATGAAATTTGTGTTGTTGTCAAATTATGGCCAAGGAATTAGTCAGTTGATCTTTCGCTGATAAGAAAATTATGGTAGGTCATGAACCTTCAGAGCTTGAAATTGTATTTGCATGTGTCTGTGTTGCAGATGGCTGTGACAACCTACGAAACATCACTTCCTGCCTCTGACAGATATGCAAATGGTTACAAAACTGAATTCATGTTGATACTATCCTATGGCTTTCAAAAATTTTAGTTTTGAACTTGTTTTAGTCTCCATGTCTTCTATTTATGTTGGTTGTAATTTTTTTTTTTTAACTTTTTTTCTGTTAGGTAAAGTACAGGTTGCTTTGGTATGGAATTCAAGAAATGAGAACTCTCCTACTTATGAGAAACTGAGTGCCTTGGCTAATGTGAGCTCACTGCCTTTACGTTATTGGTTCTCAATATCATTTCATGCACATTTAAAATACTTATTTTTGTTATCTATCTGCACTTTGCAGTTTCTGTGGAGAAATGGTGGACCAAGAAGTGATGTCCATTTCATTCACTCTGTATGGGCTAACTTTCAAACTTCAACTAACAATGTGAGTTGAAGAGTTCTTTTGTGGATAACAACTTTCTTCACAGAGAAGTGCTTAAATACATCTAAAATTCACTTGGTGGATTTGGCTTTTGGAATGTGAAAAAGTGCATGCCAAAAATTACACATGCGATAACAATGACAACAAAAACAAGAATATTGTTTATGAAAATTGCTTCCAACTGTTCTGCAATTCTCAGTTGTACTTATTCTCTGTTTATTAGCTTGTGAAATCAAAGCTGTTATAAAAATTAAAACATTTTCCAAGTCAATAGAACTGATAATGCTAAAATGTACGAGTGATGGGCCCTCATGTGGGACTTCTTATTGATTATGCAGATTATTTTCGGTAATAGGTGGAGGCATATTTTAGGAAAAAGGGAATTTTGGGAAAGTGTTGGAGGAGTTGACATATCTTTGGCTCCTTCCAGCTTTGGACAAGCTAACACACAGGTAGAACTGTTTTTCAAGCATGAATATTCTACTTTTTGATTCACTTTGATCTCATTAATAGTTGATCAAAGAATTGCAAGACATTTTTTTTGTCTGTCTTCAGCTGACCTGCTCAACTTTCCTGGTTGATTTATGATATCACTTCACATTCCTGAGTTTATATTATTTCTATTCTTGTTCTCATAATTTCAGGCTTTTGATGCCTTGTTGCGGAAGCTGCAAAAATATGTTCCTATTGGAGCATCTGTTGCTGATTTGTATGCAGGAGCTGGTGTGATTGGATTGTCATTGTCTGCCACTAGAAAATGCAGGCAAGATAGGCTATTTTAGAATGATCTACGTCTTATGTTTGTTTGGATTAAATTTACAAGTGTTAGGTGCTTTACAGAAATGTTAAATGCATTGAGATCAACAAGGAGTCGAAGCTTTCTTTTCAGAAGACAGTTGAACGCTTTCCAAACTCTTCAGAGAGCAGCATCAGCTGGCATCATGCGGATGCTTCAATTGTAAGCGTCTAATTTTTCAAATTTGAAGTTCATTTTATTGTTTATCAGAATTTCCACTGGGCAACATCAAATGGAATTATTCAACAAATTTAGGTGCCTTCTTTTAGTCAGGGTAATAGATTTGTTATGTTGCATGCTTGTTCTTCGGGAGACTCAAAAGAAAGAATCAAGAGATCAGCTTTAGAATTTCTTTAATTGTGGCCTTTGACACTGCTGTCAAACAAGTAAACCAATGGTATCAGCATTTCTTTGGCATGATATTCAACAGGAACCTCTTTCTTGGCTCATGGGATCGGACGTTGTTATTGTTGATCCTCCCAAAAAGGGTCTAGATTCATCTCTTCTTAATGCCTTACGTTCAATATCAACAGTGGAGCACAAAGTAAAGTCATCACCTGACAGGTAGGAGTACTTCTTTAGCAATCTGGTCAATGCATTGGGAATTCTGCATTGACTATGCCATGCATGCTTGAATTAATCCTGAATGTTGTGGGGTTTTCATCATCAATTTCAGTTCTTTTTCAAAAGCCAAAAATGAGAAAAGACCATGGATTTTACGTGCAAAGGAAGCTTCGGTTCAAATGGGGAACAAGGCATCTTTTGGGGATTCTCAGTCCCTGCCTCAAACACTTATTTATATTAGCTGTGGATGGGAAAGTTTCAAAGTGGTACTTCCAAATTTAAGTGGCTGCTATTCTATTGCCATGGAATACTAACACCTATATTTTTATTCTCAAATTGGAAAAATGGTTTTGTTTTCAAGCTAACAATGCAGCGAATTCCCTTAGGATTGCATGTCATTGTTGTCTACTAAGGAATGGCGGTTGGAAAAGGCCCATGGTTTCAATTTCTTTCCAGGTACTCAGAGGTATTGCTTCTTTTTCATACTTCTGTTTTTCCTCCACTGAATGTGATGCTTTTTTTTTTTTTGGGCGTGTAGCGCATCATCTCAAGTGCACCATAATTTCTTTTCTCTGTGGATGTTATTTTCATAGGGACTCCTAGTATTATTGTGAACAAATCTATATAATGTCATAATCTTTTTGAAGTATGGAGTAGTATTGGCCTTTTGATTGAGGTAGATAAAAGCAATGAGAATTGAAGGAAACTTAGGTCCAGAATGTCTGCAACTGTTAAGGTTCTGGTCTAGAATTTCTACAGCTGTTGAATAAATGAATGTTATGAAGTTGTTGGAGTGCCTTCTGATCCCATACCAAGGCTTGTTTGTCTGAGAGGGGCAAAGGATCGTGTGATCTTCATACATAACACAGAGTAATCATATCATGAAAGTACCTGTATATGTTCCTTAAGAAGGTGAATGGTCTAGATGACTAAAGTGAATTTGGAATGTGGTTGCAGCATTGAGGTTCTGGCTGTCTTCAAGAGGGGCCATGGACAAAGGCTCAAGAAAATGAAATTAGGAAAGAAAAAGAAAAGAGACAGTCATAAGGAGCTTTCAACCACTCATTTTTCACGAAATCAATGATGCGCCTGGGGATGAGCCGACGCTGTCTGAAGAAGAAAAGAGATCTGAGAGCATAAATACATGTCACAGAAAATCTGACAGATTGGCTGATGAAGTGAACGACAGTAGATCAGAAACAAGATAAAAGAAGGTCAGTAGACGAATATTACTCGTAATCCGAGCTCTCAATGTGAGAGACTTTTGTTCCAACGATGGCCAGTGGACTGGAAGGTAATGCTCTGCTTCGTTTGAGGAGTGGCTGGTCGAGTGTATTGCTTTTGGGGTCTAGCTCTTATTCACAGTTTTCCATGCTCCGGAACGTTTGATATTTGGTAATAACTAATGGTTAAGAATGATGACTCGGTACGCATTACAAACCAAAGAAATTAAGGATTTATCTCGCCTAATTAACAATAGCAAGGACAATTAGCTTATATATATAAAATCTTTCTTTGGAAAGTGATTCTTGTTTATTTGGCGGGATAATAATTTCTCTGTGCTGTTATTTAAAAATTAATATCCCATTGCTTATTGTTGGACTTGTTCTTCCGGCTTGGCCCGAGGAAAATTGGATCCAAGTGTGATTTTTCCGGCCCTTGATTGGTACTTTAATTCATTCGTTTTTGAAATGGACACGTTAGGTTAATCAGATCACTATTTAAGATTTAAATCAATAATTGCTTTCTGACATTGCAATGTTTTTTTTTTTTTTTAATTTATGAACATCTTTTTTTATTATTTTTATTAAAATTGCTCTTTATATTACTATTGTTTCATTAAAAATGTTCTCTGTCCTCTCCTTTTTATTAAATCTATCACGTAATTTATAGACAGATACTATATAAAACTCAGAATGTTAATTAAAAGCATAAGCTTTTTAAATATTATTTTTATTTAAAAATTAATTTAAAAATTTAAAATATCTACCTTAATTATGAACATGTTACATCAGTTAATATTTTAAATTCTGTGTGACATTTGAGTGAAAGTCACGTAATTAATTTAACAAGATAGGGGAAATAGGAAATATTTTTAATTAATGATATTAATATAAAAAATGATTTTGACCAAAAAAAAAACTATAAATAAAAAAAATCATAATTTGGGAATCAATTCTTAATTTAAACCTTACTTGTTCAGAATAAATAGCTATTATTAGGCCTAGCAGCTCCACCGCAACTAAAAGTCTAAAAGTAATATTGGTTAAACATATAAATGTATTACACGGCTCATAATCATGTGTAAATTGGGCCGCTTCAGCCCATAATTTATACAAGACTGATGATACTTCTTCCCTGGTCTGAAGATACTAGAGCACTGGCTCGGGAATTAGGGGTTTCAACACGTCAATTCTCAGTAAAAATATTCGGCGACCTTTTAATGAAGGAGCTACTGATGCGAGACATTCAATTTGATCCCGTTCGCAGCAAATTTCTCCTGGCCCATTTTGCCATTGCAGTTTGCAAAAACCACAATTTTCATGGAGCTTGGACATCATGTGGCTTGGAAACAAGCAAAGATAATGCAAGTTCCTGGACCTTGGACACAACGTTAAGAAATTAGTTGCCTGAATTGATGGAAACAAGCAAAGATAATGCAAAATCCACTTTCAGGCCTCCGCAAACCTGTTTACGCTACAGTAGAAAATCAAACAAATGAACAAACTGCAACATTTGGAGACTTCCTGGACCTTGGACGCAACGTGGCACGGAAAAGAACACAAGTAGACCTAAATTTTCATTAGATTCATTCCTAAGCTGGTTAGCATCCATTTTAAACTCTCAGGCCCAATAAACAAATTCTCCCTCCAACATTACCACAAACCAAAGCAACATGAAACCATGTTGTAAAATGTTTGCTTGTTCAATCCCTGAAGCGGTGGCACATGAACTGGATAACGAGGGAAACCAGCGACTGACCGGATGGAGGCAGTTACCGCGAGAAAAATTCCCCATTCGCATAAGCTTCACATTTCATGACATTAAACACTATCCTTCCTTTCTATTTTTTTTTAATAATCTGAAAATACCAAGTTTCTACGAGCAAAAAAGGTAAAAAAAAAAAAAACACAGCTGGATCTCTTTAAGGGCTTAGAATCCCTTTATCCAAGACTTTATCTCGACAATTCTTATCAACTAACCAGACAGAATATAACGATTCCAAAAGACAACTATTTTTCTTTGTATAAATTGAGCAAATTATCCAGTTAAATTGAAAGCTTTGATTTCCTTCAAATCCTCCGAACACCATGTCACGGACGTACGAATTTTTCTCACGGCACTTAATTTTCACTACGCCGTAGAAGAGCACAATGGAAAACACAAGAAAGAATCTATATTAAACTTAGAGAGAAAATACAAGTGAATTGGATGCCTCCTATCCTTGGAATTAATCCCTTTATATACAACTCTTCCTAAATGAATGGTTAGAATTCATCTAATCTAACGGTTACAATCAAAGATATAGAGAATTCTACAAAGATCTACATAATTCTACCTATTCAACTTATTCAAGAAAATTTTAGAATAATATGAAATAAGGGTAATGTTCTAGGTCTATTAAGCCTCTAGCCTGCCTAGAACATTCCAGGCGTTTCAACCAGCAGGCTAAGCAACCGAACAGAAAAACACGGAGAAGATAAAAGTGGATGGAGGAGCAAAGACCACAAACCTTTTGCGATTACGCTTAGCAGCCTCACGGGAATTTCGCTTCTTCTCATCCTGCTTGTTCTTAAAGAACCTTCTCCTCTTACAATCCCGAATAACACCGGCCTCCATAACCCCTCTTCTGAACCTGTTCGGCAGCCTATCTTCAGGCTCAGTTTCGCCCACAATCCGCAGTACACTGAATGCCTGATCTGAAGAAGTAGGTAATTGCATGTGCAAGGGAAGGGCATATCACAGAGGACAATTCCGTGGACGGACCTTCCAGGGCGTGGGCGACCAAAGAAATCATTTTTTTTTTGGGGGGGGGGGTGTCCCTAGGCCTTGAGCGCATTAGCGAAGAAAGGAGATTGAGTTGGAAAGGAGGTGGGGGCTTCCTGTGGGTAACAAGGAAGGAGAGTAAATTGGGGACAGAGAGTGAGTGAAGTTGCCATTGATGGATCATGGATGGTTGGATGGAAGATGCCAGTTATATTATGAAATGTTCTTCGACTCTTGTGCTCTCTACCTCTGGCCTCCAGCCTTTAGGGTGTTTATTATTGTGGTTGGGGTCCTTATGGGTTGACTTGACCCAAGGACGGGTTATATTCATCTGCCCTTCGGCTCTCATGCTGATGCGCAGCAACTCTGTCAGACTTGAGAGTCAAAGATTTCGTATGCACTCTTTGTTTCTTTCAGTTTCAGTCTTGGGAAAACATGAGATCAAACATCTTGCTTTGCTGCCCTTAGCCTCGTATGGGCTGTTGGGTCTATTTCAAAGTGGCTGTCGCAAGAAATTAACCAATATCAAATGTTGGATCAACTTTTAAATAAAACTATGAAAGCATTAACTGTAGAGTGGCAGTGGGCCAAGTGGGATGCAAATGGACCCAATTCCCAAAGGCCCCAGATAAGACGAGCTCCCCCATTTACTTTTCAGTTCTATAGCCCACGTTTGGTTTGTTATTTCTTCTTCTTCTTCTTCTTCTTATTGTTTTGGATTGCTGGATCGGGACTGCCATCGTATCTGTTTTGTTGAATCAACTACTCACCCACCGCCCCTGCTGCCTAAAAAGAGGAAATAAAAAAAAAATGTCAGTCGATTGCTTTATCTGACCCCCTTCTTCTTCTAATAAAATTCCAGTGCTTGCTAATTGTGATTTCTTTTTGTGTGTTCAATATCTTGAAATTCTGTCAATTGACTGCTCTATTATTTATTTTTGTTGTTGGGAAATTTTTTTTTTAAAAAGGAGGAATTCGGTGAATAGACCACCAACACCAGATGCAGTGGAGATTCGAGAGAAACAGCCCACTCTCCAAGAAATTATCAACATTAAGGTTATAAGCTCTCCCTCCTTTCCTTCCCTAATTCCTCTACCTTGTCTCCCATATGCTTCATCAATTTACAACTACTTGTCAATGGGACTTTATTGATCTCTCTCTCTGTTTATATATGTATATATATATTTTTTATTTTATTCTTATTTTTTTTGGGTGGGGATTTTCGGGTTGGGGGTGGCTGGGTATCTGCTCTGTTCACCCACAGTTGATTGAAAGTGGAGAAAAGGAGCGATTGATGGAACTATTGAGGGAAAGGCTCACTGATTGTGGATGGAAAGACGACATGAAAACTCTTTGCAGGTTCTCTCTTCCTTTTTTTCTTCCTTCCATTTTTCTTTCAAGTAAGAAATTATGGATGGTTCAAATGATCGTCTTCGTTCAGAATTTTTTGAAGAAGGCGGAGCCTTCCAAACGTAGATATCGAGACTCTGGGGATTTGCTGAACAGAAAGTAGTATTGAAGTGATTCAATTTCTTTTCTGCATTCACCCCCCAACCTTTTTCTGGTCTTAGTAAAAAAAAAAAAGGAAAAAAGAGCACAACAATTTATTATTATTATTATTATTTAAAAAAAAAAGGAGGAAAAACAAGGGGTTTTTATATGATTTTCGTGGTTGGAGAATGAGAAAATCAACAGAGACGCAATCTTCTGCGTGTAACTCTCAATCTCTTCTTCTTCCAATTCTTACAGTAAGGCCTTTCATCGGGGCTTGGGTTCGTTTTGAAGTAGACTGACAGGAGGAGTGGTATGAAATATGAGGGGCTTTCTTGAAAGTTCTATAAGTATTGTTGCTTTTTCTGACCTTTCTATGATTACGAGGAAGTGGTTAATCATAGTGACAGTGTTATGCGTCTACGAAGCCTCGGTTTTGCGTACTGGTATGCGCTTAAGATGATCTGCCTCATTTGGCATATCACTACTTCATCTGTGAAACCAAAAAAGTTGGCTTTTAGTTCCGGTTAATCCTTAAGACCTTGAGTTCATGGTTTTTTTCTTTTTCGGTCTCTTGGAATTTCGTTGACCTCTCTAATCTCCGATTTATTGCAGGGCTCTTATACAGCAAAAAGGACGGAACAACGTAACCGTTGACGACCTTGTTCATGTAATTACCCCTAAGGGCAGAGGTGGGGATTTCATTCTGCAGCTTTTGTTATGGGGTTGTCTACAAAGGTCACTTGCTCTGTTAGTTGACTCCAGATGTCGCAACCGGTTGCGATTGGACCTTTTTCAAGATAATAAAATTTGTTTGTGTTGCCTGTTGGTATAAAATAGTTCATGTCTTCCTATTATTCTGATCACCGCGCCTTTGATGCATTCGTTGGTTGGTTCAGTCGGGAGTCAGGGCACTTTCTAATCATTTGTGATATCGCACCTCAAATTATTCCTCCTTTTTCCTTGGTTGCATCTTTTACAGCAATCTGAAAATTGTCACACATGTTTTGTTCATGTAGCCTCCATTCCTGATTCCATCAAGGCTGAGCTGTTGCAAAGAATTCGTACATTTCTCCTTCAAGCTGCTGTCTGACGTGCCAGCTCCACTTCACCGGTTGTATGGTCAGAAATTCAAGCTGTCGTTTAACGAATTGAAGCCTTGTCTAGAGTCGTCACGTCTAGGTCGTCTCCCGAGGAGTAGGCGTGGCTTTGAGTTTAACATTTGTACGTCGGAATGCTGCGAGAGTGAAGTTCTGTCACCTGTTGTTTAACCACTCTCAGGACGAGTTTCGCTACACACACGCACACAGAATTAATTAGCTTCATGATTCAACTTGCAATGGGGATCTGCCCTTGTTGGTGTCTAGGCGGGGTTGAAAGCAAGTTGACTAGGGATTGGAGATCTCCGCGCCGATGTCCCAATATTAGAAATCTATAGTTTTATTTTTTATATAATAATTACATAACTTTTCTTAAAGAGTAATCTAGATAATTCTTTCCATATGATAATTATTAAATTCAATTTTCTCCACCCCCAATTAGTAATTCATTATTTTACTTTTTATATAATAATTGTATTTGTTAGAAGGATAATTCAAAACATTCTCTATTATAAAATTCGAGGACGAAGCCGGGATGGGAATTGCCTATTCCCACCCGGATGGGAATAGAATCTCCGTATAAATCCTGACGTGTACAGAACAGGGGTGAGAGTGAGAAATAGGAATCGAAAGTCATCCTCATCCCCGGTCTTGCCTTTTCGTCTTCAGTAACCCGCACCTATATTGGATTAAGAGCTTCACAGCGGAACTTTAGATCCAGGGTCTTGGAACTGGCGTTTAGCGATTACAGTACGAGAAAATCAATGGTCGGGGACTCGATGTGCCAAATAAAATGCCAGATTTTTTCCACATCACAACCGCGACGAGGGTATCCTACATTTTTACGCGCTAGATACGATTTGACAATCCAAAGCTGATCGACGAAACACGGAAGAAAACGTTTCACATACGTTCAGGCGCAGAAAACAAAACGAAAAATTCCTAGCTTACACTTTTGAGGGCACTACCATCGGACATAGGCTCCCGACTTTCGCAGGCTTCATGAGCCTTATATATAAGATTATCGTACAACAAAGCATAACATTAAAGTTTTTAGGTATTTCCACGAGTCAAAAGTACATTTATTCCGCTGGATCACACACCATTCTTAATTTTCTGAAGGAGATCCAACCAGACTTAAAGCCCCAAGCTTGCGCTCTATGGAAAATCTGTGAAAAGCAGGCAGCTAACATTCACCCAGAAGCCTACTTCAGTGGCACATTCTGAAAGTAATTCACTTAAGCTGGAGAGCTCGCTTGTTCACAAAGGTCTAATAGATCCAGCGTCTGCAGAACTCTCAAGACAATAATACTTGTTAAGTTGAATTTCACATTCATTCATTCTCGCCAAGAGACCCGTACAAATAACAGAAATTAGAAGCCGAAGATGACAACCGATCATACCTCGGGAACTGAAAGTTCAAGACGGAACTTAGGGCCATCATAGTGATGTAAGACAGGCCTAAAGGCATCTTCTTCCAAGGGCTTACAGAGTTTTCTGACACGGATCCTCACCTATTTATCATGCATGAAAAAGAATATAAATGATGAAAAATGGACATATCATCATTGCTCATCGTATTAAGTCTTGTCCTAAATCCACTTCTTCGGACACACAAAATCCGATGTTTACCTGGGCAGGAAACCTTGATTCGCCTTTACATTTTTTGTCTTCCCAAGCAGTTGGGTCGATGTTAGAACCACCAAAACTTGATGCCTGTGCAACACAAATTTGACATGCATAACTTTTCATCGCAGACAATAGATCCCTATAGAGTGAACCTGCCTAATTATCATATGAAGAAAAATAACTTCCAAGTGATAAAATCAGTGTGGCTTTTAATCATATTATTTGGTGACATAAATCTGAAAATTTTCAGGCTCAAACATATGGGTATCAGTTGAAATGAGCTCATAGGAAAAGGATAGCCAAATCATGCCTCATCTACCCAAGTAGTTACAAGAAGAGAAACCAGAAAACAAAGAAATTAAGTATGAACCTTGAAGACAAACCTCAAAAATACCATGCAACTGGTGGGTTGTGTAGTTATAGAGAAAAAGAGGCAATCCAGGAGTTATAGCCCGAACAGAGTCCCTGTACCTTGGCGGCAAACCTATTGAATGGGGTATAATTCTCAACCAAAGGAATAAAGAATATAAAATTGTCCATCGCACAAAAATTCGGTATAGAAATGCCCCTAGAATGCTGTGTGCCACCCAATGAATGTAAAGCTGATGCCCGTCATCCATACAGAAATAAAAAGCTGAAAGGGGAAAAATAATGGAGAAAGAAGGCAGTAGCTTATACCAAACAGCTGGCGCTTTAGATCTTCCTGCATGGTATCATTATTACAAACAAAGATGTATCCACCAAGAACCTCATTGCGTGGGAGTGTCTCTGTGGCAGGCAAAGTCTTGAACCTTTTGTCAACAGCATTGTTGGCGTTATTATTGTCATAGTTGCTATCGCCGCTGTTGTTAGACTCCTTGCTATTTTGATTGTTGCCATTATACTTGCCACCTGTGAGGTTCCCAAAGCCGTTCATGTTGTCTTTCTGGTACACTGCATTCAAATTGTGAGTAGGATTCCTGAAGGGACTCTTGCTCATACTTTCCATAATCTTGGAGTCCCAGTTCAACATATTAAAGTTAATGCTCTCAAACTTATTATCTTCCTGGAACCTGATTTTATCCCCTGGCCTAATTTCCACCATGCCCTTTGAAATATCAAGGTTGTTCATGCGTTCGCCCTTTAACCTTGTACGTTCAGCCAATTTGGAAGCAGCCATTAACCACTTGTGATCCTCTGAGGCTTTCAATTGTCCTCGTAGCTCATCACCCAACTGCCAAAAGCTATGCATGTTCTCCATGCTACAAATCCTGATGGGATAGCAAAAACGGTAGATGCAGGATCAGTTCAGAACAGAAAGATGTAAGACATAGAAAATCCCAGCATACTAGATGAATGAAGAAGCGAATGCAATTGAAGAGAACCAGCAAAGCTATTCAATCAACTTAGAAGGTGCGAACGCCCGGAGAAAGTTCAAACGACAAAAAATCCCATCATACCACGATAATCAACATGTCACAAAAATTTAACATTTAACAAAATTGCGAAATTATGGAGAAAAAAGAACAAATGTCAGAACAATATAAATATGGATTCGAAATTATAAGTGATAAAAGTGCTTTGAAAGTAGAAGATGCAAATGCAATTGTATGCTACCGAGGGGAAAGAAGACAAAATTACATGCATTAATCCATTAACGGACCATGGTAGACCAGAAAAGAAAAGAAATGAAAAGCCGATGTAATACTCGATGGGATAGGAAAACAAGCGTCCAGCTCAAAAATGGCCAGCATCATGGCTACAGCTAATGTCGTAGTCGAATTGAATTGAATGGGGAAAAAAAGCAATCAACAACTCTCACCATCATTTCATACAAAAAAAAATTAAAACCCACATTTGGAAAGGAAAACCTCGTAAAAACAGAGAGAGTGTATAAAAGTGAAATTACCAAGCTGAACAGAGTTTCGATAACGGCACGAGAAAGGAGGAATTGAAGCCAGCTTGGTCTGGAGATTGACCTGAATAGCACGAACCCTAGATTTGGGGATCCCAGAGATATGTGCGCGTGCGTGTCTGCGCGCGCACAGAGAGGCAGAGAGTACCTTTCTTTTCTTTTTTTATCTGCTCAACAGAGAACCCCACGGAGACACTACAAGGTCAGAGAGAGAGAGAGAGAGAGAGACGAGAGAAAGAGAGAGGAACTTGATGTAAAAGTTGAAATACATATATATATATATATATATATATAATAATAATATGTTTCTCACTTGTCGTGGGGCTTTGATGTTCCAAAAATACCCTTATGTTTGTTATGCAATTGCTCTTTTGATGCAATGCCGCTGTCCCTCCTAAAGTCCTATATTGTGTTACATGTGCTTTGACGCTTATGGGGTTTCTCTTCGCTTTGGTTTAATTAATTTATTTAAAGTTTTGAGAAGATGTCAGGAAGATTAGTTCTATTGGACTCAAAAGGGGTTGCTGCCGGGACAATCTTGGAAACGAGGTGCTGCAGGGTTCATTCCTGCCCAATTGACACTCTCTGCTGTTTAGCTGATCTGGATTTTAAAATCGCTGTCTGCACCCAAAATTATGCCTTTATTTCACTTGCCTTTTTGCCCCGACGATGCATGTTTTTAGCTCCAACCCCTAACCTTGTAATTTTTCTGAATTCTGCTGCTCTCGTGCTCACTTATATTTATGCTTTGGGGGCTTCTTTTTCTTCGTCTTCTTCTTATCTGCTTTGTTCTGTCTTCTACACACACACACACACACACACATATATATAGATGTGTGTGCGCGTGCTTAAATTTATGCTTTAGCTTCATGGCTGCGAGCGATTAAAGGGCCTTCCTTTTCTTATTCTTCTTCAGTAGATTCTTAAATTTACTTACATTTCTGCAACCGGACTTCTTCTTATGATATGATTCTAGCTATCTTTCGTCTTTTGAGGTTCATTATCATGTGCAATTAATAATCCTTCTCAGCACAGCACCCCAACAGTATACAAAACCCCTAAATAATTTTGGATTGAGATGGATTTTCAGAGAGCGGCGGCCTTAATTGGCCTTTCGGATTAGTCTCCTCCTCCTCCACAATGGCACCCAACGAGGACATTCTCATTAGCGTGGGTGGTCGTCACTCTGCTATTTTCGTTGTTGGTTCCGGCTCTCTCACTGCTGCCACACCACATACATATCTGTTCTGGCCTCTCCTTTCTCTTCTCTGGGGCGCGAGGGTGGTCCTTCTTCTCATCGCCACCTCCAGCTGCTGGACTTGCTGACGATGAAGATTCAGGACGAACTTACGAAGATGGATCACGTCGAGATTTCAGAAACCCATTCCTTCGCAAAGCCTGTTCCCCCGTTAGTTAATCAAAGAAGCCTGTTCCCGTTTTGTTGAAGACGCCTTAGATTTAGTCTTGCTTCTTCCTCAACGTAATCTGGATAGAATTGTCTTCTTTCTTGAACTCATACTACGTATTAATATGCAAATACCTCTTTTTATATTACTGGATTTCCTTTTTCACCGTATCAACGAGATATAAGGTGGCACTGTCAATCTTCTTGATATTCTTTGCGAAATCATTCCAAACTGTATAGAAAATTATCAATATACTTTGCATATTCTATCCATTATATGGCATTAGTCTTGGAATATCTATTTCTGCAAACAATTACTGTTGATAGGACATTACTTTATCTGCATTTTTTAAACCATTATTGATTCGGTAATTAAGTAAGTACACCTCTCTTATTTGCCGAGAACTTTTACTTCTTAATCGAACAACTTATTTTGTCAAAGAATTTAAAAGACTTATTTGAAATGCTTAACGTGTTATTGTATATAACAATAATAAATTTAATTTAAAAAAATACAATAATTTTATCTTAATTTTCTTCAATTTGTTAAAAATATTTTAGAATTCTTTCTTCAATGTCACGATTTAACAACGGAATATTTGTTTCAAGATTTTCATTTAATTTGTATATTTTGACGGGTTTAGTTTAAGGTACCTTATATCTTTTAATAAAATTTTTTATCTTCTTTTTTGAATTCTTCGATGCGTTTGATCTACCGTTTCAAACTTTTCTTTCCAATCAGTCATGACAAATTCAACTTTTAAGATAGTTACATTAGTGTCTTTCAAAATATCTTTTGACCTTAATCTTCTTACTTCACCTTTTAAGTTACATGAATAATCTCATTAAGTAGACTATATATTTATTAAATAAAATATATTTATTATTTATAAAAATTATACTCTGATATTATTTATCATGTATTTAACTTTTTTTTTAACCAATGATGTACTAACAATTAATTTGACTCAATACTAGTCTGTATTTTTTAAAAATTAAAATGCTACTAACAAAAGATAATAAAATGCACATAAAATAGATAAATAATATAAAAAATTTGAAATTTTTTATATTATTTTTAAAATATAAATATATTATTACTTGAATTTACTTAAGTTTATTTACAGTTATTTACTTTTTTTTTATAAATGATAATTATTCTATTTTAGAGTATTTTACATAAATTTAGATATTATAAAATAATAAAAAATTAATTTTAAAATTTTTTACCTAATTTTAGAAATATAAAGTAATATCTAGAATATGTATCCCTTAATTTGGACAATATCATGTGACAAGTGACATGTAGATGTAGATGATTATATAAGAAACAATTAATTTTTTTATTTTTTTTTGGGAGTACCTTTTCCTAGCAAGTTAGCAACCTTGAAAATGTCCTAAAACTGAAAGGTCTTGGTATTTTTTCCCATAAGGATTAGATCAATGTTAACCTATACTAGATAAATTATAAATAAAAGAAGGAAAATATTTATCAGACTTCATTGTGATTAGCTGAGGAAAATAAAAAATTAAATTTTATGGTTAAAAAAAAAAAAAGGCTATTTCAGGGAGAACCAAATGTAATGTGATGATTAAAACAATTTGGACGGCATGTGCGGGAAAGCATTTTAGATGGTTGAGGCGAATAATGGGAAGCTAATCAACGTCCAATTTTGTTCTCAATAGTTAACGAAAACAAAAAAAAAAAAAAAAAAAAGAAAAGAAAAAAGGTGTGGAATACGAGCGAGGGAGAGAGTAAGAAAAGGGGAGAGTTTCTGCTAGGTACCAGCCAATCAACCATCCAAGCAAGCACCGGATGAGTGAGTGCTTGTTTATGCCGTTGGTAAAAAGTAATAAAAGAAGAAGGAAAATAGTTACGGCTCCCTCCCAGATTTATTATTAATTAATTAATCCGAGGAGAGAGGAACAAATAAAAAAAAAAGAATTAAAAATAAAAACCAAACAAAGCTAATTACATAAACGAATAATTAAAAGTAGGGGTTACACACTAGAAATCAAAGCCCACTCGCGAATCCTCAGGTTGGTTTGACCCTCCATCCATCATTCGCCGTTAGACGCTCTGTTGATTGTTTTGAGGCAGGCGGTGGCTCTATTATTTATTTTTATCTGTCATTAATATTAGTTGTAGAGTCTCGGAATGGAGCTGCCGAGTGAGTTTGACAGGCTGTTGATCTTCGAGCATGCTCGCAAGACGGCCGAGGCAGCCTACGCTAACAACCCACTTGATGCCGAGGTAGATTAGGTGTTCTGATTCTAACACCTCTTGTTTTCCTGTTTTGTAAACTTCTTTTTTTCTTTTTTTTTTTAAGTCATTACTTTTTCAATTCACTACTCTGTCGGCTTTTCTTTTCTTTTCTTTTCCTTTCTCTACAAATTTTGTCGGGGTTCTTGCGTGTGGTCATGAAATGATTTTGACGACTACGGTTATGGGCAGAACCTAACGAGGTGGGGAGGTGCTCTGCTGGAGTTGGCTCAATTTCAGGATGTTCCCGACTCTAAGAACATGATCCTAGGTGCCCCTGCATTCCTTTTCTTTTCCATTTACCCATCATATACAAATCCGTCCTTCATTTTATTTTATTTTATTTTATTTTTTAATCTAATCTGCTCACATTTTTGCTAAGCCCTAGTTATCCTTTTCGCGTCTTATCTCGAAGCATGATTTTTGGCTCGGTTGATTGGTTATTGTGAATTTATCGGTATGACGGCTCATCTCATTGTTTAATCCCATCTAGATGGGATTTCAAAGTTGGAGGAGGCGTTACTAGTTGAGCCCAAGAAACACGATACAATTTGGTGTTTGGGAAATGCTCATACTTCCTATGCATTTCTAAACCCCGATCAGGCAGAGGCTAGGGAGTATTTTGAAAAAGCGGCCGTCTACTTTCAGCAAGCTGTTGATGAGGTGCTCTTTTCTCTCAAAACCTTGCACGCAGGAGTCGTGCTTTACTGAAATCTATCTCGTGAATTTATTTTACATATATGAAAAAGATAGTTTTACTTCCTTGTAGGACCCTGGGAATGAACTTTATCAGAAGTCGTTAGAAGTTGCTGCTAAGGTATGCCCTATTATTGCTTTTTGCTTTGATTTCTGCTCTTATGTTAAAGTGTCAATTTCTCTCCTAGCTTGGGTTTCTCATTTTGCTATCTTTACTCTTGCAAGTTTTGAGTTTTCAAAGGGGAGCCTCGTTTAAGTTGAATATGCAGCTTGCCAACTTGGACATTGGATGTAATGTACCCTAGTAGAGTGGTGAAAGTCCTGTATTTGAAAACCTTTTCTTCTCATGTCAAACAATTAGGCAAGACTATAAGAGAAAACTTAGCTGGTTGTATAAAGAAATTTTACCTTTCAGTCAGCAATTCTATCTGTACCTTATTGGCAATTTCATACCAAAAGATTCCTGTGTGGTGCTCCAACTAAGATATTTAGTGTAATTTTTCATTCTCGTCGTTGTTTTGTAAAAAAGGTATCCTAATGCACGAAGCTTTTGCACTGTGGATCTGGGGAAAGGTGCATGTATTTATTTTCCAAAATAGAAATGCTGTCACATTTTCACACTATGAATATTCAATTTGTACCACAACAATTCAGTTTTTTGTGGGAAATATGCTAGTGGATAGCTCTAGATAAGATTGAATCGAAAGTAGTTTGCCTTTTAAGGATTTTTCTATTGTTTGATTTTTATTTTTTTTTCACATAGCTGAAGCTTTGAGTTTTCCTTCAAGCTGCACCAAACAAGCTTGGCAATTATGGTCACCATATACAAGACATTGATGGTCAGTTATATCAAGAAATAGATTGAGAAATCTGGATGCCCTTATCTAATCGCTAAGGAACAATTTGACTGCACTTTACTGGGTTCTGATCCATATAATGTTCATTTGTTCATGCTTGGGTTCCATTTAGCTAGTCTTGAGCAATATCCTACTTTGGCTTATAAGGCATTGTTAATTAATAGACATAGTAGTATCTTGATAGGGTCAATTATGCTTATGTATGGTACCTTATTTCATCACTCTATCTTTAAATGCTTCAAATTGTTTCCTATGCTTAGGCTCCAGAACTGCATACGGAGATCCATAAGCATGGTTTAGCTCAACAGGCACTAGGGAGTGCACCCAATTCTGGACGTTCCAGTACATCAACGGCAAAGGTGATATTTATTCTGTATTTCATTTGTGCTCTCTCTCTCTCTCTCTCTCTCTGTGGTTTTGCTATTAATGAATAATGAATTATTTGCTGAACAGTAGATTATGGTCTATGTTCTTTCTCAATTGTAGATATGAGCAAGTCATTGATTCCAACTGTTGGAAAAATTTTCAATGGCAAGTTTTGGTATAACGGTCAAATTATTTCATTTTAACTTAAAAGTCGTCAATTTGAGTTGCCGAAAACAAGGACATGTACATGCAATGTGGGAGTTTTGTTTACTCAGACACCCTTTGTTTTGGTTGCTGGCTATATTTTTCGGATTTTTTAGCAATGTGAGTTGTAGAAATCAATGTGAACTTGGGGCTGGTGAAAATATGCATTCTTGAAATAAATATATAAAAAGGGAGGGGGAGGGAGGAGCAGGGGGATGATTTGAGCTAGCTTATTTTTTACCTTTTGTTCTCTTTCCTATTGGTTTTTTTTATGGCCAAAATTGCACTCGTCTTATGTCTTGACACTTGGTTTTATGACCAATCAATGTATCCATCAAATTTGATTTATTTGTTTCTATTTGCTGCATCAACGGATCCGCTTGTTCTCAGAGTTCAAAGAAGAAGAAGACTAATGACCTCAAATATGACATATTTGGATGGGTAATTCTTGCTGTTGGTGTAGTCACTTGGATTGGATTTGCTAAGTCTCAGATGCCTCCATCTCCGCCTCCTCCCTGATAAGCGGAAGATGTGCGTTCATGTCTCAAGGGAATCCATCAGAGTTTTGGGCTGGTGTTTGTGGAACATTGAGAGAGGCGGGATCTTTGGTCGTTAGATAAATTTGAACCTCGGGAAGCTGTAAACTGACAAATAAGCTTTTTTCTTCTTTTTCTTTTCTTTTTTTTTTTTTAGGGCCGTTTGAAGATCTTTCATACGTGGTACGTTTAATTTTTGTGTTTTAACATGCACAACGAAGCTACATGTCTTTCATGTGCTGCATCTGGATACTTGATGTTAGAGACACTGTCAAACAATAAGAAATAATAATACTGGCCCGCTGTCTCTGCCTTGCCCAGCCAAGCTCCCAGAAATGAGAAAGTGCAAAGACGCCGTGTGGGTTTGCTTTTTCAGATCAGGAAACCAAGTAATCCAAGCATCTTTCCTTAGAAGTGATATGGATAAAGCATTGCCGAGTACCAATGTTAGCTTATGAAATGAAATTTGATCTGATACAAGATCACCGTAAAAATACATTCCTGTCAATCCAGTGTTCTTTTGTTCTCTCCTTCTCAATTGCAAAAGATAAAAGATACTTTCAAAAGAAGAAAAGGGAAAGAAAAGAGGGAAAAAAAAAAAACAAAAAGAGCAGAAGCAGGATCGGTGTAGGATAAGTAATTTCTTTAGTTTGGGATGGATGGTAGTGTCATTTTCTTTTCATAGTTATAGTTGGTATTCGGAGTGTCCAATCAGTAAGGAATGGTTTTGACTTGGGATAATAGATCTGCATAAATTCCAATGATTACTGAATCGTAACTGCCGGTAAACATTGTTTTTTTTTATCTCCGAAGATAGAAATAAACAGTTCTCTTTCCAGGAAGCTGGTTGGCAGAGCAGGGTAGGAGAGCAGAGCAGAGGTGATACTGTGGTCGAAAGAAGAAGGCGGAAGGGGCAAAGGTGGTGGGAAATGGTGGAAACCAAGCAGCAAATGCAAAGTGGATTATTGCTTATTCTTCTCTGGGGGTTACACAGCCTTGTCGCCGTGCAGTCTGTTTCCAGGGCATCAGCCCTATCGCTCTCGCTCTCCCAATGCATTGGTTATGTCTGTTGAGAGAACTCCCCCATTCTCCAAGCGTCTCCTCATTTCTCCTAGTTACCGACAGCCTACGTTCTTCTTCTTTTTCTTCCCCTCTTTGGTCCTTTTTTTTTTTAAAAAAAAAAAAGACTTTATTGGCATTCCACCAAGTTTTACTTTCTAAAAATAAAAACTGAATGTAGAGAATAATAATAATAATAATAATAATAATAATAATAATAATAATAATAATAATAATAATAATAATAAGGGAACAATCGAAGATTCTTATTTGATCTGGGAGCCACCACAAAAACCTCCCCCATCCACAATAAAAAAGGAGTCCCCTACTAAATGTGTAATTCCGCCCCCATCTTAAGCCCAATAAATACTACAACAACAACAACAACAACCAAAAAAACAAAAAAAAGTCAAAAATAATAGTAATAGGGAACCCCACCCCACCTCACCTTGTAATAAAACAAACGGAAAGAAAATCATCGAAATTAAAACAAAGAAACATAAAACCCAGCCCCTTTTGTTTCTTCACATCTCTCTCTCGCGGGATTCTTTCCCTTCTTCTTGGTTTCCTCCGATGGCATCACCTCCGTGGAATCAACATCTCCTCTTCCGCCTTGCAGCCGTCTCAATCCTATTTGCCTTCTCGGCCTCCGCCCGTCCTTGCAAGACTCTCTATATTTCCTCCTACTCCTTCTCCATCAAACCCCTCAACCCTATCCCTAATCCCGATCATCCTTTTCCTTCCCAATTCCGCAGGGGATACGTCGCTTTCGTCACCCAAATCACCCACCCCCAGCCTCAACATCATCATCATCATCATCCACAACAGGACGACGCTATTTTCCTTCCGACGACCACCGCTGTTGACCTCGATAACCTCAGGAAGCGGCGACCTTTGCCATTCGGATTAGTCTCCTCCTCCCCTTCCTCTTCTTCCTCCTACTATGACATGTCCTCTCTCCGCGATCGCACCAAGGACATTCTTAGCGTCGTCGTCGCCTTGCTTTTCGGTGTTGGTTGTGGCGCTCTCACCGCTGCCACCATGTACTTGTTCTGGTCTCTCTTCTCTGGTGCTCCTTCTTCTTATCGCCACCTCCGTCTTGGACTTGCTGACGATGAAGATTCAGGATCTGATGGCTCTGACAACGACGACAACGACAACCCTAAGAAAATGGGTTATGTCAAGATTCCAGAACCCGATTCTTTCCCTAAGCCTGTTCCCGTCAAGGAGGCTGTCTGACTATGAATATTACTATCAGCAGAAGGATACATGCCTGGCTTCTTAGCAGTATTATCCGTTCTCTATCCCTATCATCGTCTACTATCTATATTTGCTATGGCAAATTATGTAATTGGGCGTTTCAGGGACAGGCTCTTGTCTACTGTTTGTTTCTTCTTTTATGCTTCGTGTTGCCATTTTCTTCTATGGATTGTATCTTCACTCAGCAATTTATGCTTTCTTCTGCGGTGTTATCGTTAAGAAGCCTGTATTGTGATCTAATTTTGCTACCTGTCATATGTTCATAGATATCAATCTTTGTGTGTTATAACCTTAGGTAACTCATGTGTGTAGAACTCCAAGTTTGATAAAATGATCTTTTCTACTTGTCTGTATTTTTTTAGTCTCCAATTAGCATTTGCATGTTCCATGTTTGTGCTGATGGAGATTACATAACGTACAATGTAAGCATACGGCCATACTCACTATCTATGTGTGTGTAGCCTATGAATTAGTATCATATGTCCACTTCATAGGTTTACAGTAGCTTTTGCAGGTGAACTTTTCCTGCACGAGAAGCCTATTTTTGACATTTTTATCATCTGAACTTGGGTAAATTTACCATAACTGGTGAGAGTTCAAGCATGAACTGCCAGGGAGCAGTTATAAATATTGTGGGATAACTGTCTTGAATGATCTAGGTCATTGGACCAGTTTGAGACTCTGGGTTAGACTCATTCAGGTCAAGCCAACTTATTGTCTTAACTTGCATGTATTTGCATTGGTTATGTACTCATTTTCTTCCCAGTTTTTGTTTTGGGAAGATTTTCTTGCCTTGATTTCCTTTTGTCACAGAACAGCTGAGAAAAAAAAATAGAGTATCAATTCTAGAAGAATTATGATTTTCTGTCACTATTTTCAATTATAGCACCATTGACATGAAATGAAGTGGCAACACATTTCTTGATCCCAAGATTGCTGTTGTGGCTGGCTACAAGCACTCTGTATTACTCTCTGATGAAACATCACATACTGAATAATAAATGTGTTAGAATTTTTATTTGTTGATTGTAACTAACCATGTCAGGGGCAATGAATTTTTGTTTGCATGCCACAGAAGAAATAGTTTGCTTCTTCATAAACTAACCATTACAACCTTTGCCTATATTGACTCATTGTCATCTATTCTGTACGTTTTTGGCTGTCAAACAAAAAATTCCACTCACCAGATCTGAAAAGTAGAACAAAGGTGACTATCCAGAAAACAAATCACCTAAAAATCAATAGCAAAAGCAGCAGGGGAACTGGGTGGGTGATGATGAAAATGAAATTGAACTCTTTTCCGCAGCCATGCCTTGTACACTCATTTTCAGGTCCCAAGCTCTATCCCTCTCACATGTTCAGTACTTTCAGTCGTGGTTGTTGAGAGGATTCTCAATCATCTCAAGTCTTTTTGCTCCTTTATTTCTTCAAGGCAGGCACAACTCACTCTTCTCTCTTTGTTTTTCTTCTCTGTCTTGCTACCACTGTAGCATGCTTCAGGATGTGCTTCATGGTATTTAACAAGTGAGCACTGATTAATTCTTTTCTTGTTACCTTGTTCTTCTCAGTAGCATTTGCTGGTGTGCAATGCTTCCAACTAAAGCCTTTTGTTTTTGCACTTTGATCAAGCTGCTGTAGGTGCATCTCTTTCTGTTTCTGCCTCTCCAGCTTTATGTGTATTGCTGTGGGGTCTTGATCTTGTTGTCAATGATTGTGTAAGAGTGGGCAATCATTCCACTGTTGGCATGATAGGAATTTGTTCAAAATTTGTATGGCAGGAAAAGGTACCATGAGTAGATAGTATTCCTTTGTTTCTTTTCCCTTGAATCAGTCCTTCAGATATCCCTTAGAACATTAGAAAATATTTCCAGGTCAAACAGAGATATTCAAGAATGTAATTTCCTCAATTAACTTTGCCCTATATATTGCAGTGAGGTTCCTTTGGTTCTTCCACTGGGTGATTAGTGCGATGTTTTATTTTTTTATTTTGTAAGGTTCAGGGATCCAAATTTCCGTTGGATAGTAACAGAAGACAATAATAGACCTGCTCTGGATCGTAGAAACCCGGTAACATACTCCACATAGATGCAAACCGTGTACATAACTGGGTAGGTTTTAGAAGCAGTCTAGGTTGTATCATGGCTTTTGCTGGGTCTGAAATTAGTAGCTTTTTGTTAGAAGCATTGCGACCTGGCATGGACAGATTGGTTGCAGATGATTGTATGTTCAAGACATTTCATTGTAAACTTTCTAAAGCTCATCGATTTAGGGGAAGCCTGACAGTAAAGCCTACTTCTGGGCGACCAAAAGGGACTTCATACGGCCGCCCAAAAGTTTCCTTGGTGGGATTGTTAAATGGTGCGCCATAATCCTGACCCCCGGGATTCCTGAACCCACTTATATTTCGTTCAATAATTATGACGAGGTTTGACTTTTTCTGCTTTTGCATACAGCTGTTGTAGGACTTTTCTGATTTATTTAACAAGTTTTGCATTTTTCACAAGTTTCGGGGATGAAGCTTTCTTCTGGACTCTGAAGATCAACTTTAAATGCTTTTTGACAATATGAACATGAAATTTGACATGGAAGAGCATAAGCAAGTTCTGTTGTCGCGTCCAACATAAATTTTGAAAATGTGGTCTACTTTTTAATGTGGCTGTCACCTCTAAGTGCATTTTTATTTCCAGCATGTTCGGCAGATCTTGTTTCCTTGTAATTTATTTAACAAATTAACATCATGTTTCGGTTAAGGAACGTTAAGGGGATGCAAGTAACACGTTCAGGCTATCGATCGCCTGCACTAGCAAATTTAAATGAGCAGTTCATCTAGGAGCAACAATGGATACACCGGTGTGCCTGCCTCTTAGGGGGTCTAGGTTCTGGAGACTAGTGCGCTACCGTAATGCTTAGTATATTTTGTTGACCAAAACCAATAAAATAATAAAACCTCATCCTGCCTGCTGTTGGCTGGACTTCTTCTACACCGAACTTCTGTCACTATTTACAATAGTTGTCAAATTAGGTTCAAGCATCGACTCGGAAAAGTCAACTAATAAATTGACAGTTAACTTGGTTAGGTTATAATACTTGGAACAATTTCTCATTACCAAGATATACATATGGATCAATCATATACACAACATCAATTTAAACTATATCTGATGACAACGTTCAATTATTATATTTGTGATATAAATTTCTTTTATGTTAAAAAATTGTAGAACACTTTCAAAATGAACTCATACTTTATTAATAAAAAGATAAAAGTAAAGATATTAATTTTTTTTTTTAATAAAACAAAGGTTTAGCAAGCAAATAGATTTTACAAGCATAAATAACACCTAGCAAATTTATCCTGTCATGATAAGCTAAATTAATGTAATTAATATGTTAATTTGATTAGCTGCAAAGAATTTTCACATAATTTGTTCCTAAGTTTTTGTGGTGAAATCAAGAGAAATAAAATAATAGAGGATTTTGTTACAACCTATATGACATTAACCCATGGTGCAATTAACATGTTGTGACATCAACTTTGGAAATCCTAAGTTGTGCACAGCAACCGAGCATCGGATAAATGCAAAAGATTCCTTGTATACATCTGAGTAAGAAAAATCCGGTGGCGTCAAGCTAAATTTTTTCGGTTCACTTGCTAAATTGGTTTTTTTGACTAAACCTGTCCGGTCTGCTGCTCGGTTTGCAGGATTATTGGTTGGTTCCAGTTGAAATGGTCTTCTTATAGGTTCCCTGTACTTTTTTTTTTTATTATTTATTTTGTATTTCATATTCAACGATGATAGAATGTTACTAATGGATGCATTACGGACAACTGAATCAGGTCACCTTTGACTTGGGTTCCCACAACAATGGGAAATCAATCCCCAATTGTCTAGTTTTAATCGTAAATCTAATCGCGTAATTTGAAGCTACAAGTCGACTGAAGTCCTTGAAATGGTCCATGGTGAATGCCTGAAGCCCGATAAGCTAGTTACTGGCTTTCATGTTCGATGATATCAGCAAATCTAAAAAATGCTTACTGAAATGAGAAATTATTAATCTGAGAAAGTACGTATATTTAGGCTTCAAGAGGGCATATCTACCCATCCTGATTGATTAACCTTGCAGAGTTAACGTTACCATCAACAGCATTCTCTTCTTCAGAAAAGAGCGTTGGATTGTTGCTTGATGTGGGAAGTAGCATTTGCAGGGCCCCTGGTCGGGTAATCGGGACGCCAATGGTTCTTGAGGAATCTACACTGAGGGTCACAATATTGCTGTCGGCCGAAACAAAATTGTTCTGGTATATCCCAGCAGCATCCCAAGTCCAGGAAGTAGGCAGTCTGTTGCCATGCACGGATGGACCTTTACTGCTGGGCCTACCACCAAAATGGTTGCCAGTGTTCTGATCGCTCATCTTCGGGTGGGTATCCCCAATGTTTGAATCCAATGGGGGCGGCCAGGAATTCTGCTCAAACTGGAAAGGCAACTGAACATAAAAATTAGAAGGCTGTGAGAAATTATAATTATAAGCTGAACAATTGCCAATGCTGTGCTTGTGACAGTCGGCCCTATCCATTTTATCTGGATACAATGGAGTGATGTGATGAGAATCCTGCCCATTAATATTTGGTAATTGGAGATCAAGCAATTTTGGACAAGAGAAAAGGTGCGGGTCAGCAACTGAGCAGCCATCCTTATTGCTATTGCTGACGTCATTTGAGAACGGGTTCAGTGAGCTCGATGCTTCCTTGCAATAAGAAGCATAACTCGGTTGGAAACTGGTAGAGAGACGATTGTTTGGTGGATTAGTCTTGTTGGAGAAAAGCTGACTATCAATATTGATACAAGGGTTATGGTTTGTCTGCATTGACATAGAACTAGAGGCCGAATAAGATGGAGTCATTAGAGAACCTTGCCATGTATGAGATGGAGTATGTGCTGGCGGACAGAAATCCAATGGCCTGGGAATGGAGAACAGCTGCAAGTCGGAAACTGCTGTATCATCCAATGGATTTACGTAGCCAAATGAATAATACGGCTGTTGATGCTTGTTGTTGTTGTTGTTGTTGTTGCTGCTGCTGCTGCTGTTGAGGAAGAGCATAGAGGCCAGCCTTCTGTCCACATCTCCAAGTTTAGCGTCCAAACAAGTAATCAAAGTCTTTAGTTGTTCCAGGGATGTATTGTCCAGCCGGTCATCCCACTGAGGGTATTTTGCATTAGAATCTGCTGCCTCAGCCTGTTAAGCTCTGCATTGACAGCCTGTTTCTTATCTGAAAAGTAGTCTGGGACGCAGTAATATCTCCTTCGGTGCGTGCTCCTGTATTTGTGGATGACACTCCTGAGCTCTTCCACATCCTGCGGCCAGGTCTCCACCTCCAAGCACTCAACTGGCTGCCGCTCATCACCAGCACCATCAACCCTCTTGGTCTTGGGTCCGGCGATCACCAAACAAATGTCAATGCCGCAAAGCGTCTTCAACTCCGAAACCTTTTTCACCAGATTTGCTCTTCTCTTCTTGAATGTAATCATACGATGTTTCTCATTTTCTATCATTTTCAATTCCAGCTTCCCTCTTCTATGACTTTGACCCATCTTTTTCATTCTATCTAATCAATCAAAATGAAAAGAGAGGCGCCTGATCATTATATAATAAAATGAAAATATGAAAATAACATGCGCCGCGGCTGAACCTTTAAGGCATAGAGAGATGGGAAGGAAGAAATTACAATGGAAAATAACTGAAAACGGGTATAAGCATAAATATGCATGTATATGATATATGACAATGGCAGCCATAACCATATCATCATTCAGTAAGAATCATGGTAATTAATCTAGCAGTAATCCATAAAACACAACAATAGTGATATCTTACATTCGGCTCTTTCGGATTCGAACACCATCTAGTTACTAGCTTAGGAATCAGAATTCTTACAGTTACAAAGAAAGAGAGAAATTTTAGATCTGTTTTCATGGTATCGGGAGCTAGCTAGGACTAGTGGTAGACATAAAAACAAATACAAATAATATACGGAAAGAAAGTGAGAAAGAAAGAAGGTGGTAGGTACCTTCTTGGTTAATTGGTTTATTAGCTTAGCTCAACTTAGCGATCGGTAAGGACTTGCAAATGCAACCTTTGAATGAATTTGCGACAGGGCAGAGCACAGATGTTTTTTTCTTTTTGGGGGTGGTGGTGGGGTTTTAAAGGCTTTGTTGATGTAGGACTAGGGCGGTCAATGCCGATTAATTTTGATAGAAGGGGGAGGAGGAATATGAATATGAATATGTGCATGAATATATGGCGATTAATGGAGAGAGACTCTTTTTTTTTTTTTTTTTGTCTCCCTAATTGGGAAAACCGAGACATAATTAAGAGCTTTCTATCTGTGTAATTGCAAAGTAAAGGAATTTCCGTTCAAAGAAGAGAAAATATTCAACCAAATAAATATTTCATGTCACTTTTTATGCCGTCGATTTTGAGAGAATAATATTCTTCCTGCTTAGTTCGAAAATCAAGGGAGTTGATAAAAAAAAAATCCACATCTTCTTGTTTTTTCCTTTTTCTCTCTAACCAAATCTTCTTTCCTCCACAACATTACATGCAGAAAGAAAAGTCCCCCCGCCCCCCTACCCCAACCCGGTGAGCCGGACGAAAGTGGGCCCTCTTGTCGTGACTCTAAGCACAAGCCCAATCTGACCCCCACGCACATGGGCACGGGGAAATCTTAATAAATGATGATCGTGCAGCGCAAGGGTGTTGCGGGCTGCGTGGCGGCAATGCAAATTAGAGCTAGGGCGGTGCTGAGCAGTACTGGCAGGGTGAGCGATGCTGTAGGGGCAGGGGCAGGGGTGTGGATCGCTCAAACCACGTGAAACCGTGAAGCCCAGCCCAGCCACCTCAACCACCCCTCGATGGGAGGAAAGAAGGCACCCACGCCTTCAAGCTGGACCGTGGACGAGGACCTTTTTAAAATTTAAAAATCCAGATTAAAAAGGTTCTTTATATATAAAATTAAAAAAATGCTGAGTGGCAAAAAATATTAATAATGGGACTTGTTTAAAATGGTTAATAAAGAGTCATTAACAACTCTATTTGTTCATAAATTACTCACATGAATGAACGCAGGAATGAAAATTTTGGATAAATGGCTGTCAATTCTAATGCGACTGTCGTCCTGATCCAACCTTCCTTCTTTCTGTGTGGCCCAAAATAAACTCTGAAAGGATGGCCTGCCTGGCATGCCATTGCCATGTGACTAATTTAGACGTACACGGTGACAGTGAGCGAGTGATCCTCCCCACTCTCTCCCCAACCACAACTCAAAAGAGGAGAAGAAGAAACCCCAAAAATTAAATAAATCAATCAATAAAGGAAAGAGAGAGAGGGAGAGAGAAAAAAATGGCGATGACGGCGGAGTTGCAGAGCACAGGAATGCTATCAAGAGAACAATTGCTTCATCTTTTCAATCGTTTTGCTCTTCTAGTCTCCGAGCCTGGTAATCTTCCATTCCATTTCATTTCTATTATAATTAATGCTTATTGTAATAATAATTTAGTTTAATGTTTATCATTCCTTCTCTCTCTCTCTCTCTCCCTCCCTCTCCCAGATGTAAAGAAAAGGATCGCGAATTCCGTCAATGACGGACAGGTGGGTTTCTCACTAATCATATTCTCTCATAATGCAAAAGCCCTCTGTCTTCGCGGCCTTAGCCTTAGATACCGCATTTGGGGATTATGAAACAACGATCATGAGGCTGCTGCCGCTTCTTTTGATTTGAATAGCTTATTGAAGCCTTGCGATTTGCAGCCCCCTTTTCTTGAAGCTCCTTTTTTTACTCTCTCTCTCTCTCTCTCTCTCTCTTTTTGTTAATTTTTTTTTTTATGTTGCGCAGGAAGCTGTTGCTGTTACCACTGCAATTCAAGATTCCATATTTTTGGAAATGGGCATTGGTATTGTCTTGCTACCCACCCTCTCATTCCCTTCCAATTTCGCGGTATCTTTTCCCTCTTTGCAAAAACTCTCATGTAGCGTATGGATTTTGGGAATTCTCCAAGCTCTAAGAGTTTATGTGTGATGTTAACTTATTTTCTGCATCGTCTTTTCCTTTTGAGCTAGTGGCACTTTGGCTTAGTAGTACCCCAACCCCCCCTACCCAAATGTTGGCTGCCTCTAGTACTATTCTTCTGTTCTCTACAACTTTCAGGATTTATGTTGTTGAACCGAATACTTAACTTCTGGTCGATTCTATCTTTTTCCTCCATATATTTGTATTTTTAATAGCTGATGTTACTCCTGGACAACCTTGAAAGTGATTCAATACTCTGGTAGGGTTGCAGAACAAATATTGTATCATCCTTGTACATTCCAGTTTAAGATAGCTGGTTGGGGGTCTTGTATGCTGGTGTTGCAGAAATGCCAATTCATGTTTGTTTTTAATTCCTCTTGCCATCATTATATTGGCAAACCGCTCCTTTTGTTGGAAACTAATAGCTCCTCTTAACTTCAAAACATAAAGGAGCTGCTCTTAGCAATTTTGACTCCCAGTTGACCTTTCATTGACTGTTTTCATATAGCAGTGTATATTTCTTTGTCCATACCAAGACATTTCAATTGATTTAACACCGTCTCAACTTCTTTTTCACTACTGCAGATCCAAGGTTTGGTATCTCTTACTTGGGAAAAGTGAATATGGTCTATGAGAATGACCCAGATTTGATGCTTCAATTCTATAAGTTTGTTGCCAAGTAATATCTCCCTCTCGTTCTTGAATCTGTCTTTTTGAAGCTTACAATTTTGACATGGTGTCCAACAAGTGGAAATTGACAATTTATTCCCTTTTGGGGGTAGGTTGTTATGGCCTTTTTGAAGATAATACGACTATTAGCATCACTCTCTCTCTCTCTCTCTCTCTCTCTCTCTCTTTTTCCTTTTTTTGGCTACAAGTATTATCACCTCTCTTTATTTTCCCATATCCAAAGAACTTTCTTGACTTGTGATGTAAGGTGTACTGTCTCCATTTTAGAATGGAAACAAGGCATATTTGAAAAAAATTAGCAATATAATTCAAGATGATGTTGCTTCTTATTTGACATGCCAAATTGGTTGATTTCTCTATAACTTGCTGTTTTGCCTTAGATCGTTTGCCCGTTGCCTGTAGAGGAAGGGGGTTTTTTTTGGTGGGGTAGGGCAGGATGTAGGGGTAAGATCTACCTCATTATACATGGAAGAACCCTGTTGCTGGAGGTACATGCCAAGGAGAGTGTCAGCATATTAATTATCCGATGGACATGGATACTAAATGCAAATGACTTGTCACTGCCATTGCTAGTCTGGGCAGAATCTCTCTTGTTTTCCTGCTATCAACTAAGGGTCTTTTATGACACTGAAAATTAAAATGGTGATGTCACTGGTTGTTTTGCCTAAACGCATGCTTTCTCGATCTTTTTATGCATCTTTGAGCTTTAATTGTGGAGGTCAGTTGTATAAAAAAAAAAATTAAAAGGCATCCAACTGTTTCTTGTTTCATCTTTTTTATTTTTTATTTTTTTGGGTGATTGAAACCCTATTCTGTTTCATTTCAAATATTACAAAATAGCAGTGAAGAGATGGCCTGTGATGAAGCTGAGCTTGGACCAACTGAGTTTGCTGATAAAGTGAAATATCAGCAAAAGCTACAGGAGAAGGTATATAACTGTGCTTTTTCTCCCTGGATATTCCAGATTGGTAATGCCAAGAGATTGGTACAGTTTATGATAAATTCTTCTGCAGCAACTTGAGATGCTTAAGTATATGCGCAAACATTACCTGGATGACCAATCTGCAGTTCTTGAAAAGGTATGCACATGCGGTCCATAAATTTTTCTTTTTTGTTGGTTCACATAAAAAGGTATGGGGACCTGGGAATCTGCAATGTTGGTGCTCACAGTAGTAAGAAACCCATTTACTATCCTTGCAAACTGCAAAGTACCTCTCTACACCTGTCTTTACTTGTTGTTGCCTTATTCAGTTACGGCAGCAGATGGAAAATGGCAATTTTGAAGGGGAGGCGTCAGTTTTATCATCAGAACAGATTGAAGAGATCATTAGAAGAAGGGCGTCACCTTTATTTTCTCCGACTTCCAGCTAGACTGGTTGCGCTTTTATCAGCTGCTTGTACGTTCAGTGACATTTGTAGCAAATGGTCAAATGATCGAGCCTTTTCTTCTCTCATTCGTTTTGGGCTTTTTGATCCTTTCTCTTCCCCAACCTGCTTTTATATATGCTGTGTGCGTCGTCGTTAGTCAGCCATTGGCATGGGTTCAAATCCCAGTCCGCCTACATGCCTGTTTTTGGGCATTTAGCCTTGGATATAGCCCACCTTCGACGATGTTCCTATTCGGGTTCGTGCCATCATATGTACGGCTCGGGTTTGTGGTCATTCAGTCAATTTATCTATTGCTTACTTCATAGAACATACCATGCACAATCGCCTGATTGCTTTTAACTATTGGGAGCTGTGGGTCTTGACATCAAACAATTATTGCTTTTAAGAGCGAGGTTTCGTGGGCAGAAAAACAAAGAGAATTGATATGTGAGTTTCACATATTAAAATTTAATTTTTTAAAAAAATTTAAATTATGGATGCTTTTTATTTAAATGATAAAAGGTTTTAAAATCTTCAATTATGAGGTTTTAAAAAAATGAAATTGAGAATTATTTAAACAAAATTAAAAGAAAAAAACTTAAATTATGAGTATCTTTCTTAAGAAAAAAAAAAAGATAAATGTATAAACTGCATATAGAGTTTTTTATTTTTTTAATTATATGTATTAGATTGAGTGTATTTTAAATATATTAATATCAATTAAATAAATTACAATACATAGTAATTAAACAACAAAGGTCATTATCTAAAGGCTCGATCAACTTTTTCTCCACCGTAACGATACATATTTACATGTAGATTTGGGCGGGTGCTTCCTTTCAAGTTTGGACTTTGCCTCCTTGTTGGCCAATGCGGCACCCTCTTTTGTTTTGTTTTGTATTTTTTTTTTTAATATAAAAAAAATCTTTTTATTTTCAAAAATGAAATTGGTAGCAAAAAATCAGAATTGTAACTTGGTAATCGTTAAGGGGTTCTGTTGATGGTTTAGCCACTCTTACCTATTTTTGTTTAAAAAGAAAAAAATTGTAGGTAAGATCATCCTAATTAATGAAGAGTCTTTCTTACAATGTTTAAAGAATGAATGAGATTTGGCTAATGTATATGAATATGAGATGATACTACAGAGACGGAAATTAGCAAATTACCGGGAGAAGAAAAAAGAAGCCACAAAGCCACAAACGATGGTTTCTCGTGCAATAAATTTCCGTCGATTATTAATAAAATAACGAAAAATAAAACATGAAAATTACTAGCTAAAACCTTGCGTAGGCTCTTTAGCAAAAAGCAGAATTAGCATGATCGTTATTATCAGTAATCACCTCAGAGGGAGCAGCGTCGGCAGGTATCTGAAAATGCCAAAGCCTCCCAGCACCCTTCGCCAAATGCTTCTTACACAAGAACTCCTCCGCAAATGCCTTCTCCACCCTCCTGTTCACATCGTGCAAGAATACATGTGTCACCCCCGCCCGCCGCCTCCCCCTCGCCATCACTGCCGCCGAGAATATCGCTCCCATTCTCCCCGGTGCCTCCGCAAAGTACCCCCGCGGCGCGTCTATCATTATGACGTCCCATTCTCTCTCGTACACCTCGTCGGGCAACATGCTCAGGGCTAGCTTACACCTGCTGTTCCCCTTGAGGCGGACGTTGGGAGGCATGCACTCCTCTTCCTGCTTGTATGTCGAGAGAAGGTCGCCCGCCTGGGAGAGGCGCGTGGGGTACTTGACCACGTGGACGCGCAGGGTAGGGAATCGTAGGAGAATTTTATGGACCCACTTGGGGTCCTCCTCGAGAAATAGGGTGGTGCCACGTGGATTGGGAGGTCCACAAGAGAGAATCGTGGCCGAGGCCGAAGACCAGGAAATTGCACGGAGCGAGGAACTTGAGGACGTCAAAGGAGAGCCGAATTTCCTGGTAAGATTGCTGGGGAACCACCCGGGATGTGGCATAGTGGAGGATGGCCAGCAACTGCGTCGGTGTAGCCGAATATTCCGCTACCTCCGGGGTCACGTACGAGGCGGCCGTCAAGGAGCATAGGAAGGAGGAGCCGGAGGTACCACCGCCACCGACACCGGATGATCCTTTGATATTGAAGGCGTTGAAGTTGGCGCTGACCAGCAAAGCCACGGCCAAGGAGGCAATGACGATGACTACGACGACGACGACAGGGAGGAGCCACGGCTTCTGCAGTGTTAAGAAACGACGGTTGATAATCTTCATGTCTCTAGATCCTAAATGGGATTGCAAATGTTGCAGCTGGTTCTTCTTCATGATTAATAATATTTGTTTAATTATCTCTTCAATCTCACGATCGCGGGCGGGGGCTGATAATAGTAACAATAATAATAATAATAATTATTATTATTATTAAAGCTCGGCCGAAATTTATTTTTTCCACCTTTGTCGAGTGGAGTGTTAATTTGGTGGTGCCACGGGTCACCTACAATTAATTTAACCATAGAAAAGAAGAAAAGGGCCAAAGGGAAGGGTGAGATAGAAATGTAAGGTAAGGCGAAGGTGAACTTGGGCCAGTTGGCCTTGGACATACATATGCATGCAGGTATGATAATTTATTGAAGAGAAGGCTACTGAGGAATGAATGAGGTGAGGAGAGGTGGGTAATAGGTTTCAATCGTTCGAGATCATGGGTCGTTTGCTAATTCAAGGCTTTTGCACCTTTAGTATTTTTCCTTTTTGCATTTCGCCCCCCTTGGCATAAAGAGAGTTGAACATGTTAGGTAGGGCAAATTAAGCTATTCTAACCTCTAATTAATTGAAGTTGCCGTACGGTACAAGAAATGCGTCTGTAGAGGCAACCCTTGATTTTCTAATTTCTAAGGACAAGAAGAATTCATTCAAATGCATGCATGGTAATTTAAATAATGGATAAACGGCATCCATGCGATCTCCAGCTAAATAGGAAAGCATTTACCAAACTAATGATGTCTTTATCTTTGTATGTAGGCATTCATAGCGCGCGCGCGCGCACACCCGCACACACATGTGAAAGGAAAAAGGGCAAAAGGGCATCGATGCAAATACAAATGCTTGTTGTGTTGTAATTATAAAGCACATCCATTACCTCTGCATTTTAGAGATTGATGTGACAACTCATCCATGCCTTTTCTAATCTGATTATGAACGCTGCTATTATTTCTTCCGATGGAATAGATTGATGTACCATAGGAACAGCCCCAGGTCGTTTTCGTTTTTTACTCTTTTTTTTTTTTTTAAGGACAAATTTACGCTCGAAGTATAAGCCCAGCCCAATTGATCTACCCAAAAGACACCAAATTAAATTTGGGTCTCATTGCCCTTTACGGGGGCCTTTCGGCTTGTTCTAGCTTACATGGCTTCCTCTGATTGACGAAGCTTTAACCCCACCCCCACCCCCGCCCCCCCCCCCCCGGGGAGGGGGGTCCGTACATAGATAGCAAAACCTCACTCTTTGCTTTTAATCCAGGGGCTGCTGCGGGATTTATTTGTGATTGAAAATTAACCGTTTTCTGGGATTTTGCTTCCGTCTAAACGTTTGTTGGTTTCACTCGGGGAATTAGTTATCTATCAAATATGAATATATATGAGCAACCAGCAGCTAGTCTTGATTTGGAGCATACGAGGCAAGGTTCGACTGGACCGCTTGACCCCCTACGCGTTTGGAATATCGCAGTTACCTCGAGGTCAGGTGATCAAAAAAGGAAAAAATGCAGGACTCGAGAGAAGCTTTCTTTTAGTTTCGTTCAAAGTATGAGAATGCGAAGCTGTCTTAACTCTGTTTTCTGTTTTGTCACTTGACTTTGTATGTTCAAGACAATCAATGTGTAGAGAACTGCTCGAAGACTTGATACAATGATGAATGCACCTTTAAGGACCCCGTGCAGATAAAAGGGTACCCGCTTTATGAAACATGGGAGCTGGATACATTCACTTCTCACTTCCAAGAACGCATGCTACGAGCATTAATGCACACCAAAAAACATAGAATCGACAGGAGAAGATTTGCAGGCTTGTCTTTGCATCGAAAGAACACAAAAAGGAAATTCACTTTGACAAACTCAGGATTAACAATCTGAGCTGCCATCTGTAGCATCAACAATGGAAGCAAGTACTAGTTGTGGCTCAGCTAGAATGCCTTCCTTTCTAGCCTTTCTACGTTCACGCTGCAACCTGAAATACTCTCTCTTCCTTGCTCGATAGCTATTTGGATTCTCAGGCTGAACCTCTCGTGGGTAAACACTCACCTGACAATTATACAGATCAATTTCTGTCAGTTTAGGTTGCATAAGTCAGCTCTCTGAAGCTCATTTTCTAAAATTAGAAGCTTAACACATTGACCTTCTTCCTGTCAGGTCCAAACTTCTCAAATTTGACAAGTCCATCAATCAAGGAGAAGATTGTGTGGTCCTTTCCAAGCCCCACGTTTTTCCCAGGATGAAACTGAAATTTTTTGAAAAGAAAGAAAGTCAATGAGCAGCATAAAAGTGAAAGCTGGGAATAGGATAGTGTGGAAAACCAAACAGTTGCTAGGCACTGGGGTTTGGAGGTTCAACACCATACATGACATAGAGAGACAGAAAAACACTGGAAGTAAAGTTTTGCATTATTGCATGCTCAGAGTAGTAGAATTCCCTCGAAAAAGACTTTGTTCCATGAAAAATCTAAACAAGGATAAGCATAAGCTATGAATTATTTTTCTCATTCTACAACACCATGATGATTCCACAAAATTAGTTCTCCATTCCAACCATTCGACACCTGCAAGCGCTGTGATCCTCTAGCATGACGCCTTCATATCAAAATAGAAGTATCTCAAAAACTTTCTTGTTCCTTAAGTTGATATTGTTCTGCAGGTGGGACACAGATTCTCTGCAAGCCCTGTGATCCTCTAGCATGAAGCCTTCATATCAAAATAAAAGTGTCTTAAAAACCTTCCTGTTCTTTAAGTTGAAATTGCTCTGCAGGTGAGAGACAGATTCTCTGGTGCTTATCTTGCACTTAAGAGAGCATGAACATCTAGTCAGCCATCGTGAAGCTTGTATATCAAAAATGTAATTTCTGCGTCAGGGATTTCGCTATCCTTTTCTCAAAGCAGATTCAGATAAGGGCAGCTATGTCATAATTAAACAAGGGAAAAGAATTATGGACACCTCCTGTTGTCGTGAACTGTAATAATACGGTATATCAATAATGGTTAGGCGAAGGCAAGAGGCAAAATAAGCATCTCAAGCTAAAGATGGATTTCTTCTAATGGCGTTTGGTCAAATTCTGGGACCATTCCTGTTGCCTTGGGATTGGTGAGAAATATAGGCCAATCCAACCCAAATTAGCCAATATGAAATCCCTAGCAAATGAGGATATGCCCGTGTAATTTCTTACAAATTGAATTTAAGACCGTCAAACAGCAAATGTTAAACCTTTTACCCTTTTCTTCTCGAGAGAGAGAAAGAGAGAGGCCTCCGTTTTGTTTTGTTTTGTTTTGTGCTGGGGAAAATTTTCTTTTCTTTATAAATAAATAAATAAAGAAGAGACAGAAGAATTCAAGAGAGTGAAAAAGATTGTTTTGGGGGGAGGGGCGCAGACCTTGGTGCCCCGCTGGCGGACGATAATGGCGCCGGGTTTGGCGAGCTGATTGCCAAAAATCTTGACACCGAGGCGTTGGCCACGGGAGTCACGGCCATTTTTGGTGCTGCCAGCGCCCTTCTTGTGAGCCATTTGAACCGTGAGTGGAGGAAAGGGCAGGCTTCTTAAAGGCATGGAAACAGAGCTTTTCGGTCCCAGATCCACCTTCAGACGTACGCCGCCCTTGAGAAAGGAAGTGGAGGAGCTCGAAGATAAAGTGAGGCCTTTGAACGAACCGATCAGACTGAACTTAAGGCTAGTACCAGCAGCAGCAGCAGCAGTAGCGGTTATGGCCGCCATATTTGCTAACTTACAGGGACCCGATATTCACAATTGAATCTTTCTCCCCTTTCTTCTTCTTCTTCTTCTTCTTCTTTCTATATCTATTCAATTCTTATCCCAATCTTCATTCATTTGGCAACGGCATTCGCAGTCCACTGTGACTAAAGAGTGAGACATTCCGTACACAGTTGGGAACTGGGCCTGTAAGTCACTGTATCTGTTAGTGGGTGGCCTTGCTCGGCTCAGCCCATCCCTTCCTTTTGGACTTTTTTCCGAAAGTTCACGCTCCATCAGTTCAGTTGATTAGAAAAGTTGGACGGAACTCGACCAATTTCCATTTTCGTTTTTGTACACGTACATACACACACACACACCAGCTTTTTGGAACGCTGTTGGATCAATCAGAATAGTTTTTTTTTTCGTCTCGTGAGTGTACAGTAAAACAAACATTATGAAGATAATTCATATTTTTCTTAAACTTATATTTGTATATAATCTATGCATATGTGCTGCACATCTATATTGCATGAATTGAAAATTGTAAGAATTCCATCTCATCACTCTTTTACCCAATGCTTGCCCAATCAACGTAAAAGGATTTCAAAAACCCAAAAAAGAAAAAGAAATAGTGGCAATAAGAAGGAGAAGTTCTCTCGAACTTTCCTTAAGCTTCTTAATTACGATATAGTTATTATAGCTTATTAATAGCGGTTTTGGCCGTGCCATGATAAAGCATTGGTATGGTGGGTGTAAAGACTGGCGCTACAGGAGGAGATAAAGGAGATCGACTCGTAATGATTTCAGTCCAACTTCTATTTTGCAAAACCTGCTTCCAACTACAGTTGTGCTGCGGAAATGAAGAATGATGTACAGCAGAGTCAGAGTGTTAAAGGATTCCCCTAGAGCATCTTAACTAAAAAGAAAGAAGAAGGAATGCATGGTTACAGAGCACCATTTAGAACAATAAGTTCATTGAGGCTTCAGATAAACAATAAACAATCAACAATAAAGTTCTCATAATTTTTAAGATTTTCATAAAACAGCACCACGTCTATGCATGAACGTACTGGACTGGCACCTAATAAAATTTAGGTTGATCACGAAAAGACATGCTTAGTTGGCACAAGTCGAGTACAAAAGAGAACAAAGAAAATGACAATCCTCCACGCTCTGATCTCTTGTAGCTACCAAGTAGCAAGCTGCAAAACACGGGCCAGAAAACCAAAATGTTCACAATCAGAATGCCTTGATAATTTCTCCAAAGCATGGTTTTCTCCCCCATCTTTGTAGCAGCATGCATTTGACCTCAAACATGAAAAGACGCCACAACACTGCTGAGAGTATGAGTCTATGAGAACACAACCATATGCTGGATAGAAATATTTTCCTCAGGAGAGTCCACCCCAATGCTCTTACAAAAGTTAAGTACGAGATTTCCCATAGAGGTGTACATAGACAGCCTTTGTCCGATACACGAGAATCAAGCTTAAGGCAACTGCAATAATGCAAAGTCCTGACATGATCATGGAAGTAAGGAAGAAACATATGGCCCCTTCACACTTAAGTGGTTTCTCACTACCAAACAAGCCTGCAATGGTTGACCCTGAGTTCTGCTCAAGGTGACGATGATATCCATGAGTTTGTCTTTCTGCTTCCCAGTCATAAATGGTGCTTGCAATTAAACCAGAGAAAATAAGTGAACCTGCAGGGTTTGCCAGAGTGAGGAAATTGTACAGAGCCCCAAACTTCTTCAAGCCAAATAACTCAGAGGCAGCAGCTGGCATGATTGCCCAATGAGCCCCATATCCAAGCCCAATCAGCAGGGTACCAATATACATCGTGCCAGGCCACCCATTAGCAAAGAAGACATGGCCAATTGCCATAACAAGCTGGGCAACTGCCATCGCTACTGGCCTTGGATAAGCATAGTTTCTGAATAACATTAGATCGATTACCAAGAAGAGCAAGGCAATATCAAAATCAACATGGAATCAAGCAAGAACCTATGAAGAGTTCTTACCTTACAATAACCTCAGAAAAATAACCCCCACCAACACGGCCAAGGAAGTTCCAAATGCTTATCATGGACACAAATATATGTGTATTATCATATCCCAAGGACTGACTCATCTGACCCAGGTTATCAATCACCGTCAACCCAGATCCAGAACCCAACAATAGAGAGAAGAAAATAAGCCAAAAGTCTGCTGTGATCAATGCCTGTGTCAATGTGAAATCTTCACCTCTATGTGGGCGTTTCCTCCTCTTGACCCTCACTGCTCCATCTGCAGCTGCTTGGAACAATCTGGCTTGCAACTGTGCAATTCGCTTTTGTCTCTCTGATGCTGGAAGCAAGTCTACTTCCTCAGGTTTCTCATCTTCCACCTCACTTAATACTACCTCATGGGCCACATGCTCATACTTTCCAGGTTCTTGCTTCTGTGGATCAGGCAGAAGAGTCTCTTCTGCCAGATCTCTTGGTTCTGAGCAAAAACTCAAGGATATAGGAATAGCAATTGGAATCAGCAGGAGGACAAACAAAACCACACTGAAAATAGTGATCAGAGTGTTGGTCAAATTGACAAGATCTTCAAGAAGCATGACACCCATCAAATAAACCGCCAATATAAGACATAAACTATACACAAATGTAGAACTTGTGCTATCGGATGGACGGACTTGTCTGTGACCTCTAACTGGTCTGACAACGAACATTAAAGCAATGACCACCATAGCTGGTCCAACTGCCACCATGAATATGAGAGATGCACGATCTGGGGAATGCATCATCGCATATATTTGTGTCAAAATTGCCCCACTTAAACCAGCAAATCCTTTCAGAACTCCCACCACATGACCTCGACTTTTTGGAAAGTTTTGCACACAAGAAACCAGAGCAGCCGTATTAAAGTAGGTTTCGCCATTGTTCCCTATAAAGATAAGAATGCACATCTGCATATTGATATGGGTTAACAACTTTACTCACCATTATGAAAATGTAAGATAAATAATTGAAATTTTCTCAAAATCTCTTCAACTATTCCAGAAAGCATAGAAAAAGATGAAATATCTCAGGCATAGTTTCCAACGGTGGACACAAATAGCCAGAAGTGATAAAGGCAGCCACAATCATAGCAAAATGGTTTGGATACATATGATCAGGCTGGATAACCCCTGACTCCGTTGGATGAACATACAAATGAAAGTATCGGAAGAAAGACTAGAGTAAAGAAAAAGGCGCTTGATCTAGGTTAACTATTGGCGCGATGACCATTATCATAGGAGGAAAAGAGATTTTTCTCCTCAAACGCCGGACGGTCGGAAGAAGAAGCTAGAACACATGAATGAAAGAATTGACAGCAGAAGGATAATCCATTTTCCATTTTCCATTAAATAAGAGGAGACCAAGCAATCGGACTAAAGAGATTATCGTAGAGTAAGAGAAGTAGCAGAAAAGGGGGTTTACTCACAGCCCACAAAGGCAAAACTGGAGCTCGACCGGTGACGACAAGCCAAACCCAGCCATACCCAATAAGATTTTGGAGAGCACCGACAAGCAAAGCACCCCATAAAGGAAGGATTTCAGACAAGAAGCCAGCAAGGAAGCCAACACTATCCCCGAGATCCTTCGCCACACCCAAACTGGCGAGCTGCCTCTGATTGTAATTTAAGGAGCTCTTGATAACGGGTGAGATGCTCCCAAACAAGTATCCAATCCCGGCACACGACTGTATCCACATTGCAGCCACAAACACCAGCCATCTGTTGTTGATGAACGCGGCAAATCTCTCTCGCAACCTCTCCATGACCGTCAAAAGAAGAAAAGAAAAAACAAAGGAAGCAACAAACAAACAAACGGTGGGTTTTGGGGAGTGGGGAGCGGGGGAATGAGGGTTTCCTTCCTGTAATTGTGGCGAATGAATGAAGGAATAGAAAATCTGAGTAAGAAATTCTTGCAAAGGGAAGGAAGCTCTTGCTTTTCTAGAGTCCTGATTAATTACCTTATTTGCTAGTATGGTTGTTATTAAGTGAGTTGTATTCGCTCATTCATTCATCAGCTTTATTATTTTAATAATAATAATAATAATAATAATAATAATAAAAGAATACAATGAAAGGAAAGAACTTTATTTGTGGTATTATTGGTATGCAAAAAGAATAAGAAAGGGGAAAATATATCAATTCTATTTCAATGCTCTTCGCTCTCTCTCTGTCTCACGCACTGATTCACGCATCATGGCTAATGGGGTAGCAGCCGGGGTCACGGAACCCGACGAATGCCCCCTTTTTGTCCTTTTATTTAAATTTATTTTAGTGCTCGCTCGCGCGCAACTGCTCCGAAAGACACGCTCGGGGTTCATCAGTTGATCATCCACGCGTACCTCCCAAGATGCAGTCGAAGGATCCGTGGCTAGTAGAACCACAAGATATCAAATTAGCAAACAGAGTTTGCTTCCACGTTCTCACTGGCTCAACATCAAACGCAAGGGATATATATATATATAAAAAAAAAAAAAAAGCATAGTAGCGACAAGCTTAATTTGCCTTCTTTTTTTTTTTTTTTTCTTCTTCTCTTCTCCTGCTCTTTTTGGATTTCCTGTTGGTGCAAATCAAGTGGGTGATTGAAATATTTATTTCTCTTCTCGCCATTTATGGCGGAAGGCTTTGGAAAGAGGGACAAAAAAAAAAACGAAGAAGACAAAAGCCGTCTATATGTTCTCTTCTAAGTTACAGAGCCGCCCGGCTATTGTCTGTCATGTTCTTGCAGATGGGGTTTCTGTCCATCCATGGTTTGCCTATTAACAAATTCCAATTGCTGAAAGGCTCTGAGAACTTTTGGTTGATTCGCTTCCTTTGCCCAGGGGCTGGGACTACACTTAGGATTTGACATTATTACGATGTGAAGGAAGCAATTGAACTGACGCGGAGATGACGCCATAGTAATTGCCTTACCTCGGAATTTCTTAAATTAATTCTCAGTTGAATATAAGATAAAGACGCGGTCATTTTTTTCTGTCTTTCCATTTTATTTTTTGACTCTGTTTCTTTCGGGGATAAAAATTACTTTACGAAGCCTGACTTCCCAAAAACATGTTCATTAGACTTTGGTCCAATGCTGAAACTAATATGATTTCGAAGGAATAAATAAAATAATAGACCCTCCCATAAAAAAAAAAAAAGCCAAAAATCCTTAGAGTAAGTTTCCCTCACTCAATTTCCATCTTATTTGTATCGGGCTATTAATGGATTTAACATTTATCATTATTAACATGGATTAACATGAGCCAAACTTTTTTATGGTGAAAACAACCATTAGGTAACAGCTACATTGTTATCTAGTAAGTTTAAAGAGAAAAATTATCTTAATTTTACTTATTAATTTAAATAAACATATATATATTAGTTATAAAGAATACTTATAATTTTATTTATAGTATAAAATTATGTAATATTATTTTTAAATTAAATCTAAAAATTTTATTTTAAAATTTTATTTTTTATTTAAATATTATGAAGGTTCTGTATAATTTAAAAATTATGAAAATGCTCAATTAATTGAGAATTGCACAAAATTTTTACTATTTGAGAATTGCACCATGTTGTTTGTATTTGTGCACAATAAGAGCAGCATGGTCTGGTGTGTGAAGAGAGAGATTAGGTTCTAAATGCAATTTTTACGTAATATGATGCGTAAATCTTGATACTTGCTTTTCTATAAGAAAAAAATAATAAGAATAAGTTGATTAAAAATATTTTTATATTAATTTTTATAATTGAATAAATATTAAAATAACATCAACTTATTAGATATAATGATACATATTTGACATAATGATTAGTAAAAATTAAATTATTTAAATTATTTTATAAAAGTAATAGGAATAAGATCTTATATGTCAATACAAATAATTATAGTGGTTAATAATTTTAAAGAATATAAATACTAAAAGATAGTTTATGATTTTTATTGTAAAAATAAGAGTTACACTGTTAAATAAGAAAACAATCATTAGTTTAATAATAAAAATGGCCTAATAATTTTTTTATATGAAGTGCATATAAAATATTGTTAAATATAAAGATATAAGTGGTAGTTGGAAAAAGATTAAAGCTTATATAAATTATAAAAATATTGGTACTGTCACCACTTAGAATGTTATCCCTACTTATAATAGAAATTAAAGAGATGAATTTTGAAAATAAAAAATAAAGATTAAAGAGAAAGATTTTAAAAATTATAAGTAATATAATGAATTATTTTAGAATTTATAAGTCAAAGACTAAAGGTAGCGAGAAATGGTCTCATGACAAAATTAATTTAAGGGTTAAGAGAAAATGTTGATTTACAAACTTTCCCGAATGACTAAATTTGTTACATATTTGGCATTGAAAATGGTGACCGATGACATTAAAGATAGGAGAATGTCATTGAGAGATAAAGTTGTAATTGTTATATCCTTAAAAATTTAATCTCTAAGTATGAGTAAATCTACAACCATTACAATGATGTATTCCTTAATACTAATTACCAACACAAAAGAAAAAAGAAATTGTGAATTAAATTATCAATAAGTACATATTAGCAATCTAAATGAATATTAATAATTAAATTAAGATGTGATAATGACTAATACCTTCTTGGATGTTTCTTGTTGTAAGAAAATTTCATAATAAATTAATTTTTTAAAGTGATCTTCATATAATAATTTCTTTATATTTTAAACTAATGCTAATAAGGATTTTGATAACTAATTTGTCATCATTGATAAAAGATCTTACTAAGGCAAGTTCATTAGAAATGGTATAGATTTCTTTCAAATAATCAACAATTAATTTTTTTTGAATAATTATAATTAAAGTTACTCGTAAATTATGTATCCCAATATTGAATTTGTTTATGGACGTGATAATAATGTAATCTAAAGCTTTCTTAATCAACTTTATCATTATTATTATTATTATGTAAATAATAGTGTTATAAGCAGAAGTTGTGATAATATGGGGAATAAGATTATCTTAACAGATCCAAAGTTTATATGCTAACATAAGAGGATGAGTTAAATAAAAGAATAAGTCATCCATATAACCTATCAAAACATATGTATAAAAAAAAGTTGTAAGGTAAACTTTACAATTGGAAGGAGTTAAAGAGACAAGATTGAATGTTATTAAAGGTAAGTTGATAAAGATACTAGCAAAACCAAACAAAGGAGAGTGACTATATTAACAATTATATTTTTTACCCTATTCATAAAACATAGCTAAGCTCGATGGAGCATTGGAAGTTCTAGGACTATGTTAAGTTATAAGAGAAAAATTACCTTGATATTATTTGTTAATTGAAACAACAATATATACTAAATATAAAATATTAGTGATGTTATTTATGATATAAAATCATGTAATATTGTTTTAAAATTAAATATAAAAAATATTTTTAAAAAAATTAAAATTTTGTTCAAATATCATGAATATTCTTTATAATTTAATTTGAAAATTGTAAAAACTTTCTATTGACCAAGTATTACAAAGATTCTTTATCATGGAAGATTACAGAGGTCTTTTATTACATCCCCGTATCAATATTCTTCTTAGCAGCATTAAGGTTCAAGAATTTTCAAATAAACAATTAAACATATATCAATCACTTGGCCGTGGATTCACTACCTAAAATTACAAAAAATTAAACAATTAAGTTATCTGTTCCACTAGGATCCAAACTATCACAGAGCTACAACTTTTATGACAAATAAACTGAAACATTTATATTCCTCTCGCTTCTTTATATATGGTGTTTTCTTGCCTGTCTGCAATATGATTGTTCTTCATTTATTTTTTTCTAATTTCTCTTTGAATATAATATATTAGTGACGAATGTGTATTCATTTGAAGATATTTTTTAAACATATGAAATTTAATTTTACCAAAAAAAAAAAAAAGAACTTTGAGAAACAGCATCTATATTTACTGGATGTGGTAACTTTGAAAAGAAGTTAATAAAAGTAGATATACTTGATTGATACATTATACAATTGCATGTTTGTCTAAATCTAAGAAATCTATAATTGGCCCTTCGACAGAGTAAAGAATCTCAAACAAATGCGATAAATGTGTTGCATATTTTTGGTCTGTGCACTGTGGCAATTGGCAACAAATTAAATGCGTGGCTTTTCTGGGCTCGCTTGATTGGTCGAGTTGCTTCAGTCTCAATCTCTTTGTCGTCAACGCTTCTGTGCTAGGCCACATATATCTTGTCTCTACATTCTTTTGTTTTCGTGCCTTTTTTTTTTTTTTTTCTTTAAGTCTGTCGGTGAGTATATATATATATATATATAAATCTGTCAAATACTGAATTATATAATAAAATTTTAATTTTATTTTTAATTATTTCACATTTTATTCTTAAAATTGGAATAAATAAATTCTAAATAAAAATTTACTGAAATATTCTATAAAACACACACACACACACATGCACGCGCGTGGGCAACATATTTAGACGTAGCCATAAAAAATTGCTAGACAACATGCGAATTTCTTTCATGAAATGACACCGATAATTAGAATATTTGTGTCTAATAATACTCATGATGCATCGGTGTACAATAGTTTTAAAATTATCAATATTAGTGTAAATTTAAAGTATTTTTTAGATTTTGTTATGGGTAGTACAAAAACATTTAATTAAATAAATATACACCAGATAAATAATATTGTATACTTGTCATTAATGAATCGAATTTTTGTATCAATATAACAAGCGCTAATCTCAAACCAAACTCCGCTGAGTGTTTTCCAGTATCGTTCATGAAGTCAGAAACCCCTAGAAAACATTTTTCCTTTACCCCGTGAAAAATAAATAAATGACCCCACTGCAGCGCTGTATCTTTATAAGCATCGTCCAGCATATCCCTTGAGTAATGAGAGTAGGGTTAAAACACCCTGACATTAGTGTGTTGCGCAACACAACAATAAATGAAACGTGATTTGTCCTTTCCTTCGTATGCATATATTGTGGGTCAGATCTTGCGACAAGCTAATCAAATATGTAATGAATTCGCCAATATTTTTCTTCGTATGCATATGTTGTGGATCATACCTTGCAATAAATTAATCAATAATAAATTCGCAAGATACATAAGAAACAAACGCATTGTTTACAATAATATTTTTTTCCCTGGCCACATGCTGTTAAAAAAGATATTTACTAATCGGAGAATAAGATTAAACGAAATCCATCTTTCTCCTCGTAGTCCTCTAATTTCTTCTATCGACGAAGCTTAAAGAATATTATGTACGATGAGACAGCACTACACAACTATATATATCAATGTTAGAATTTGACTATTGATTAGCGCAAATAAAAATCTAATTGTTTTACCATCAATTTACATGACTAGTAACGTATAACTACAATTCACTAGAAAGCTTGCTACCAAGTTTTGCACAGAAAGGATTTGACTTTCACCTTCATATATATATATATATATATATATTTGTCCAATGATTTCTCCTCAACGTCGAGAATCTTCCAGTCCCTCAACTGTTGTTTTGCATAGAAAGTATTTGACAACTGTGCTAATGTGATCCGAGCATTTGGTTTTCCTTAGGCCGAACGTGAGAAATCTTCCCAGATTGGATGGCTGCTTGTACAAGGTGCCTATCCTTTTGATTCGCCAACTTCAATCCTTAGCTCAGGCGTGGGAACAAGGGTTTCTTTTTTTTTTTTTTTAAACTTTAAAATTCAAGCAAGTGGGTTAGCTTGTGAGTGGTTAGAAGAGGAGATGACATCAACCGGGTCTAACCCAAGAAATCCTGCAAATTTTGGAGTTGTTTGGAGCGTGGGATTTGAACCTACCGCCCTCTACACGGCTAATGTCTCATGCCAACTCGGCTAGCTGACTTGTTGCGTATAAATTTCACACGTGAATCAGCCCGAATCAAAAGTATAAGGATAAAGATCAGGAGTCAGAAGATAAAGTATTATGTGTTTTTAATTTTTAATCAAAATCTTTAAAAATTAATAATAATAAAGGAAAGGAAGAGATTCACCCTCTGTGAGGAGGTTTGGCCGCAATAGGGGTCGGCCTCCCAATAAAGCCAAAAGGATAAAGAAATAGAAACGTCACAATTGCTGAGTTGTTTTTGGAGGTAGTGCATTTGAAAAATTGTGTGATGGAAAATTAATGGTGTAAATTATTCGTTTTGATTAAAGCGAGCACGTAGACGTGCTCAAAACAATGTCTGAACAGGTAGAGAAGAGGAAGCAAAACAATACTGCCCATGAGACAGTTCACCGACTAAATGTAGGTGGAAACTTCGCTTTGCCTGCTGATGATTTGGACACGTTTCGGAGTCGCTCCAATGACACTGATTTTGTGCAAAATCGTGGTGAAAAACTAACCAACAGTACTACTCAAATCAGCGACAGATAATTCCCTTCTCACACGGCTCCACCAGAGGTCTATCAAAAGGCACAGTCCTCAGGCCGGGGGTTGAGCCTGACATTGGAGATTCGGGGGTTCACGTACGACGCCATAAATGAGGTTGCAGATTTATTTTTAAGAAGCAATCGGCCCTTTTTTTTTTTTTTTCGAGAAGGAATGTCGATCTTATCATTCTGACACCAATTGGAGTTGAGTTGGTGTGCCGTGCCCGTAACTGCTCTGACTTGCTCATCCACCTTCGGTATTATGTAGATTTAGTTAGTTTTTTTATTTTTTGGGATAAATGTAGCCCATTTTCAGGAGACGAGATCTTTGAAAATTGTACGTGCAAGCCCCATTATTTGGAATGTTGTTTAGAGGGTCAATATGTGGGGCCATCATTAATTGGCTAGGCAGTCAATTACTTGCCATCTTGTTTGTTTCGTCGTTTGCAAGAATCCCGACATAGAATAATCAAATAACCCCCATAATAAGGACAGCTCCAAATAAAGCCTCGATAGTTCTGCATCAGCCATTGTATCGTTTCGTCTGGCTTTAATTATCTTATTCTTCTACACGCGAAAATGGAGTCCAAAGTCGAGAGTTGCAGGATCTACGAGCATGGGGTGGTAAAAAACAAAAAAAAAAACCTGAAAATTTTAAAAATTTCAAAAAAAAAGTATAAATTAAAAAAAGAATATAATTTTTTTATGACAAATCCAAAAACCCAAAATAAAATTTAAAATTTTCTTAAAATCTCAAAATATTTTGAAAAAACTTGAAATGTTTAAAAACTTGAAAATTTTAAAATTTTTGATTATTAAAAAACCACAAATAAAAACCTGAAAAATTAAAAATTCCAAAATATTTTTTAACTTCTAAATCTTAAAATTTTTAGAATTTCACCTTCATTTTTTATTTTTTATTTGAAATTTTTAGAATTTTTAATTTTGTGAACATTTCTGAAACTTTCAAAATATTTTTAGATTTTAATAAATGTTCAGATTTACTTTTTATTTTTTTTAGATTTTTTTAAATTGGGTTCTTTTTTAAATTTATAGTTTTCATGTTTTTTTTTTAAATTTTAAAAAATTTTTATGATTATTTTGTAAATATAACATCATAAAAATGAGGAATTGGTATGTGAATTAATATTGATTAGCTGACATAAGATTGATATGATACAATTAATGATAAATTAATAAAAAATAAAATTATTAATAAAAATAAAATCAAAGTAATTAACAGAAAAATATAAGAGATTAAATTTGACAATATATATATATATATATATAAAAGATAAATAATAAAATGTGAGCGAGCGAAATTTTTGGCAAATAGAAACCTCACAATTGCTGAGTTGTTTTTGGAGGCAGAGTGATTGAAAAAAGCGTGCGAAGGAAAATTAATGGCGTAAATTATTCATTTTGATTAAAGCAAAGCCAGCCAAGGAAATGCTTCCTGACACGGCATGCGTGCTCACCAATCTAAAGGTTTACCGATTTGTGTACTGTTTATTGTGCATCGTGTTTGGTTCGGGAGTCGAGAGTCATATTTGAAACGGATATTTGTACCGGCCCATGTGTAATTAAAATATGGGCCCGGCTCTTATCGAGTTATGAGAACCTGTTTGAGTGCTCGCAGATAAGATTTGGATTGAGCCTTTGTTTATCATTTTTTTATTTTTTCAAAAAATTTCCTTTTCTGAATTGGGATCGCCTAAAATAAACCCGCTTTTGCAATTAGCTAGATTGTTGCCAAAATTCCAATATGCCGAGATTGCAGAGCCGGAGAGATGGAGGATGATCTGGCGAAGAGCGGTAGTGCTATGATGTGCAGCATCGGCGTGATCACGGAGGACTCTCTGTCCTATTCCTATGTATCCGTCCTTCTCCTTTTACATTAGAAGTTACTTAAAACTTGTGCCTCAATTCTCAATTACATCGGGGGTGCAGTCTTTTGCAATTGACAAAGTGGGTATTTACGCGGCAGTTTCCTCCTTGCCCTGGCCATTTTTTGTTGTTGGGGGAGGCAGGGGAGCATGGGGTGGTTTGGGGGGCACTGGATTGAGGGAGATATTGGGGTGCGGGGGACTCGTGAGGTTACTAGATGTGGGGCATGGACTCGACGGACCAGGCCAGGGAGTAGAAAGTAGGAAGGCCGAAGGAATAGGAATACCAGGCTGCATGACGTTTCAGCAAAACCTTTAGTTTCATAAGATTAGAATGGTGCCAGTTGATGTCTCCAGTACATTCAATTGTAAACACGAGCTTCTGTCATGGTCAGTCAGGTAACATCTGTGGCAAAAGGTGATTTCGTTTCCTAGGTTATCTTTTTTGATGCTATAATATTGCTATGTGATAGCTGATTCTGTGTTGAACTCGTTTACAATATTATTTCCGAAAGCCAGCAATAGAAACTACAAGCTAATTAACAAGAACACTGCATCTATTGGCAAAAATTAAGGTTACATAGACAACAGAGATTAGGGTGTAAGCAGTATTTAACGGCAAGTTTAAGCTGATAGAAAGGACGGTGACTGGTGACGCCCTTTCTATCCTGATTAACTAAATGCTATGCTAAACATATAGGTGGACATGAAGGATAACGAGGAACAAGATGAGGAGCAAACCGTAGATAACCAAGTGCACAAGCATGGAGGGTATGCTGGTTTTCATGTTCATGAAATCAAGGGGTCGTTCCTTCCCTGGCATTTGAAACACCAATCCTGGTGACAGAATTGCAAATAGCGCCGCCGCTATTAGAGGAGCCGCCCAATCGTTCATTCCCCACTCAAAAGCCCAAAGCTGTCTGAATCTCTCACGGGTATAGACAACGTCGTCTAACGATGAAGAAAAAGGAGAACCAACTCGAACAAGGCCCGTGGTATATGTTCGTACGTAGTTGCTGTGTTACCACTCACTCGTGTTTTTTCCAAAGTCCAAAAGTCCTCAAAGTGAGGGAATTGGATTCCCATAAAAGCTTAAAGCTGGAACACCAATTGTGGAATCCACCACTAATTATCTCCTTTGCATGTGGGTCCCATTCATAATTTAAAAGACGATATTTCAATTTTAGACTCTATTTAATAAAAATAATTTTTAAAATTTTCTTTTTATTTTTACTTTTTCATCCAAAATTACTAAATACGTTATTAAAATAATAAAATATACAACAAATTAAGAACAAATACATATAAAATCCACAAACAAAATGTCCTCTCTCTGTTTTTTTCAGGCCATATAACTTTTTTCTTTTACATGGATACGCGGGGACTTTTTGAAAAAGCGCTGCTGGTGGGTTTTTGGACAAGGCAGACGGGCCGCATCGACACTTCCGTAGACGCAGATGCCAAGCCCCACCGACAATAATTCCTTATAATATTGTTTACAAAATTGGTGGGACCATTATAATGAGCGGCGTGGTCACCGTCCATTGTGACCGAGGCCCTGTCTGGTATAGGCCACTAGACTTTATTGGAAAGAGAGAGGCCTCTTATAAAATTATATTATATTAGTAGAGAATATTGGGGAAATTAGTATTAGAGTATTATTAATTTATTAAAATAAAAAATTAAATTATGAATATTTTAAAAAAATAAAAATAAGAATTATAATTTTTAAGAAAATAAAATAACATTATGTGGATTTAAAAAATAAAAAAATCAAAATTATTTTCTAAAAATAAAAATAAAATTTGGAACAATTTTTTCTTTTTTAAGAAAGTAAAAGAAAAAAAAGCAAATTTTAAATATATAAAAAATTATTAATATAAATCAGATCAATTATATTATATATTATACAGTAATTATAAATTAAATAATAATATATGTATTAAAATATTTATTTATTTTAAATATTAAAAATAAATTAATATCAAATATTATAAATTATGAAAATTTATTAAAAATTAAAAATTTATAAAATAATATAAATATTTTATTAATTTGTTTGATTTTTGTAATATATATATGTTGAAGCTATGGTGGAGTAGCGGACGCATGTCCATATATGCCAGCCCTCGCCGCATTTTCTGGTTGACTGGCTGCCTTAAGCTCTTGATGTATCAGCGGGTCTTAAATAATAACCGGCCACACGCCATCTGCTCAACTTTTGTGTGTCTTTCATCTTAGTTGTCATTCAAAATTTGTTTCCATTTTAAACTTTAAGAAACAACCACAAAACTTTTTCTTTTTTTACGACACGGATAAAAAATTTTATTGTTATTTAAAGGCAATAAAATTTTATATTAAATATCAAATATTTTATATTATATAAATAATATTTAATTTAATGCAAACTTTTTCATTAATATCTACTAGATCACTACAATTTTTTTATATTATATAAAATGTTGTAAACATGATATAAAATATTTCGCATTTGAAATAAAGTTTGATTATATACAAATCAGCTAATGAAATTTGTGTCTAAAAAGGATTTTCCATCAATTTTAATAACAATTAACAGTCTTTTTTTTTTATTCAAAATTTTGTGTCGGATGAATCAAAACATCAAAAAGAAATGCGTCGTTCATAAGTAGCATTGTTCTGCGGACAAAAATTTGGAAGAAAAACTGCTAGTAATGTAAAGAATCATTTTCTTCGCTTAAAAAAAAATCATCAAAAGGGAAAGAATGACACGCCAAAAATTTAGATATAATTATAATATATAAGTCACAGTGTAAAAAAAAAAAAAGAGTTTGAATTTTAAATCATACGTGTTTCTTATATTTATTATTTTTATTGTGAATAATTTATTTATAATTTTATAATCTATATATTAATTTTATTAATTATGTAGTGTAAAATAATAAATAAATTACATTTTAAAAATAAAAATAAAAATCTCTTAAATCATATGCTAACCGATCCAGGCTAGTCTGCGTTTATCCAAAACCAAACCAAAACAAGAAACAAAAACCTTGACTAGGTCACAATATACATACATACATACATACCTTCCACCGTTGTAATTTATAACAGATTCGTTGGAAATAAAGTTTTTGGTAAAATTCAATTTAATTATTTTGTTTGGATGGATAGACGCAGACGCTTTTTAGTACTACGAGAATAATAATAATAAATATAGAAGCAATAGATGCTCAACACGCGTCCGGACTCCTTCCTTGCAATGCGTTGCATCACCGAAAGTTTTTGGCTTTCCGAGAGTTAGATGTCGGCGTGTCACATTCCTATTGGATGCAAAACTTGAGGTTGGCGTGGACCGACCCGCCCTCTTCGTCGTCCTAGACAAGATGACAGGAGAAGCCAAAGTCTCGAGCGCAGCGCTCAGAAAGGGTATCCGTCTTCTGGTTGTGCCACACAACAGCAGACGTGGGGGGCTCCCAATCTCTCCCCCACCAATGTATTCCGAGTGTCGCCTTCAGGTTCAAGAGACAGCCTTATCAGTGGCAGTTGTGAACAACTCTAACAAAGCTAAACTATCACGTCACTTTCCACGTGCCAACAGTCAGTGAAGCAACCACTTCAAAGTTCAAAAATAAGGGCAAAACTGAAAAAGAACCCAACTCTCTCTCTCTCTCTCTCTCTCTCTCTATTCCCTTCCTCTTTGTGCTGCTACCGCCTAGAAGAAAGAAGCAACTAGAAACTAAGGGAGAGAATGGCGGACTGGGGCCCAGTATTAATAGGAGTGGTGCTCTTTGTGTTGCTAACGCCGGGGCTTTTGTTTCAGATCCCGGGAAACAACCGAAATCTGGAGTTCAGCAGCTTGAAGACCAACGGCAAGGCCATAGCCGTCCACACTCTCATATTTTTCACTCTCTATGCTATTCTCATGTTGGCTGTTCATGTCCACATCTATACCGGCTGACCTGACCTCATCACTCTTTAAACTGTATGATCCAGTTTTGTGCTTGACTTCACTGCTTCTCTTTAATTTCTATTTCTAGCCTGTTATAAAATTGATATTCACTTATTTCCCCTCGACTAATTGATCTCACAACTTGTTTAGGAATCACCGACTCTGCTTTTTATTATTTGATTCAAAACCATGAAAGCCACATCTTTTTGTTTCTTTTAGGTGTATATATATTAAATGCTTTTCGGGGATTTGTGATCCGCCCTGCATAGTTGTGATTGTGAAGTCGGGTGTCCTGCGTACTACTGCGCGACTAACGCGGTGTTTAATTCTCACTTTTTAATCTAGATACTTGCTTAAGGGTAACAGCAATTCCCCTCTCAATGCCTAAATGTACCTGAATCTTTGATTGGTACTGTTTCCTAAATCTTCTACTTAAAATGAATGCATCGCTAATTATTGGAAAATTAGAAGTCTTGTAAACATGTTTCGACCTCCTTGTTGGAGCCATAATCAAGAAATGACTGACATGAGAGTCACAAACCTTGCTGAAAAAACTGAAGGCCTTTTCTTGGACGATTTATTAACATTTTGATACGAACCAGCCCAGATTGCGTAACGCAACGATGATCAGAAAAGGTGAAAGAAGAGAGAAATAGCAAAGAAAGAGAAAGAAACCCATTTTAAGATGGCAGAAGAAAGGAGGAATACAACAAGATGCAAACTTGGCTGACAACAGTTCCTGGTAATCAGTTGACATGTATGTGAATGCCAATTGCAACGATCAAGATGGTGATTATACAAAAATATATAACAGCGTGAACCAGAATGGCAATCCCACTTGTGAACATGTTCCCAAACTCTATTACCCGCGTTCTTGCTGGTAGCTGGAACAATAGCCCTGGCGACAAAAGGATGAATAAACCCACTGCAACAACCACCGGTCCCCAATCAGCACCCATCTATCTCTTTCTCCTCTTTCTTCTTAATTTGGATTAGTATAAAATTGAGGTACTTGTCTTCAGCATAAACGATAGGAGAGGGAATGCGCACCCATATTTGTGGGAAGTACGAATGAGACTTATTAGTTTACTTGGTGATTAAGAATAGAGCAATGCGAAACTTGGTGATTAAGAATAAAGCAATGCGAAACTTGGTGTGAGAAAAGGTAATGAGTTTTGGGGAGGGAGGAAAGGTACGTGAGCATAGTGGGTTTCCCTTATTGAGATGGAAAGAAGGCCAAAACTTTATTTCTTAAGTTTCCAATACTTGTTCTTCTGTCTTTTTGCTTGATTTTATTGAAAATAACTCTTTTTAAAAATAAAATAAAAATGATAGGGAGGTGCTTGTGCAAAGTTCCATTTAGCTCCAGATGTATTTTGAGATGCTTCCTTGTCCGGTTTCATCTTTCCTGAAGAAAATTTTTGCCCCATTGATTGTTATGGAAGAGGCTTCCCGCCTTCTTTACCCTGTCAACGTAGCTGCTTGCTTTATGATCTTAACGATCCCTGGCAAGGTGAGATGATGGTAAGCAAGTCCAAGATTTGAGGCCATCATTTGCTAAGGGGTCTGCAGGTTGCTTAGCTTCTTTTTTGATATAAATTGAAAAAAAAAATCACTGTAAAGTAGTTCCCAGCATTTGCTCAGTAAGGGCACATTGTGACGGCCTAGTCCTTTTCGATTCTTGAGGCAATCAGATATGGGAGTCTATTTCCGCATTGATGCAGGAGGCCCTCATGCCCCGCACATTCCAAACCTGTGAGAAACGCCCAGAATTCCGCATTAAGTGGGGATCAAACTCTAAATGTTGTGGGCGAAGCTCCCTGTCCAAAGGCCAAGTTCATCTCTCTGTAGACTTTCAAACGGCGGTGCACAATCTGTGTAAAGCTTGATAAACCCCAACGCAGGAGGGACCCATCCAGCTTGTTTGGTCAGATGTTCAGGTTTCCTGATAGGTAATGCTTATGACCCGTTTGTTATGACAAGATCAGGTAGGTTTGAGTGCTGCTTCTTTGGAAAGGACTTCAACGTACGCACATCCTCAGGCAAATTTTAGGTACATAGCCTGCCCCCTAGGCACTTAGCAATTCAACGAGTTTGAGCTGTTTCAAAAGAAACTTCATTATATCAATGAGTTTTAGTTCACTTTCATTGAAATCCTGTTCATATTGAAATTGTGTCTAAAATTGAAAGTTTCTAGACTTCAAATGTAACAAACGTTCGATCCAGGTCATGTGAGATACGTGCTCGAACAAAATGCGAAGATTTAACCTTGAAAACACAATCAGATTCCCCGTTTCTACAATTCTTGACATAATTGTCATGTTTAGTTTTCCTTTTTCTTCAAAGGTGGATTTCATATTCGACACAAACATTTATCTTGTACTTCCCTGCCGAGTATGCAACATCGTTGAGCATTAGATGGCGAGGGGAAGTATAGAGTAGCGCAGAAAGAAGATAAGTATTGATTTGAATGCTCTTTGCTGGCGTGATAGATGCCAAATGCAAAAAAAGCTTAACCAAGGCCCTTCATTTGCTGCCTGTTGTCACGCGCCACGTGATCAAGTGAATTGCTAGTGCCGAATCGTGGGTTGATCAAGGCCGCCGAGTCTGTGACAGTATGGACGGGGCTCATAGAAATATTATATTAGCTTTGCCGTCCAGGGTAACGTAGTTGTCAAACTAGCGTGGGATCCGATGATCTGTCTCTTCCGTTTCTTCGTCCCGGCTTAATTATCCCCGTTTTTGTCTTCCTCGGCCCATCTATTTTTATAAGTAGTTTTGTCGGCTTTTTAACCCTCAACTCCGGATCTCATAACCCACAGCCGTAGTGCGAACGAGGAAAGCCACGCCCATGGATTAACAAGGGGAATTAGCTAAGTAGGAAGGAGGAGGAGGAGGAGGAGGACTTGACAGCTAGAGAGAGAGGGAAGGGGCAGGCGGTAAGAGAATGGCAGATTGGGGGCCAGTGGTGATAGCTGTGGTGCTGTTTGTATTGCTGACGCCAGGGCTGCTGTGCCAGCTCCCAGGAAACGGCCGAGTGATTGAGTTTGCCAACATGCAAACGAGTGGTATCTCTATCCTGGTCCACACCATCATCTTCTTTGGCCTCATCACCATTTTTCTCATCGCAGTCGGCGTTCACATCTATACTGGGTAACACGTATATGTATAGCCATGTGGCAGTGGCATCTTATATCCCCAGACGAACGACCTTAATTTCCATTGGTAATTCATTTGCGCCCCCCAACCCTCTCGCTACTTTCTTTGTTTATTTATTTGATGATTTTTTACTGGTCGCCTTTACACATGTAAGTTCTCTGCTTTATATGTCTCATGAAATCAATAATCATTTAGTTGTCCGTGTGCCGAATTACGTAGACATCACCAGGCCTCCTTAATTTATCACTTTAAAACAGAGTTAAGATTGGAAGAGAGGGAGGGAGGAAGAGAGGGGTAAAATTCGTATGTCGAGGGACGCTAAAAATAGGTCATAGTCTCAAATGGTCTCCAAGCGACTACGCGCCACCGGCGGTGCATAAATTCAATTCCAAAACCCGAGAGTTTGCCAATAACTAATTAGAAGGACATTGACTCCGATTATTAATACATGATAATACTTAATACCCACTTGAATGGATGCTTATCCTTTGCTGAAGGAAAGTTGCCACAATGTTGACGAAAGAAACTGTAAGAATAATGAAAAGCAAGAGGCCTCGCTTGAACCTCTGGGGAAGGGGGCCTGGGAGAAAGAGAGGCGGATGGAGATGGTGCCAGACCAGACCAATGTTGTCAATCAAGACAAGACAGGACGAAAGTTCACAATGCGGCCTTGGGTAAGAAAGCGTGAATAAAACGAACGTTGGCATCAATTTTGTCTCAAACCAAAAGTACGGCTGATCCCATCCGACCCTGCCCAGCCCATATATCAAACTGAAAGGTTGATGAAAGGAAGCCCAACCTAGCCCAAAGAGCTAACATACTCACTCTTGATCAGCCCAGCCCAACAGAGAACAGATAAGCACAGCGCCCAGAAAGAGAGGGGTATTATCCAAATCAAATTATTACAAGTACAATCCAATTACCAAACCAAACGAAGCGAGACGCCGGATCCCTCCGATGGAGTGAAAGGAGGGAGGCTGACTTTCAATGGCAGAGGCGTCCCTGCTACCAGCAAATCCATCGACAAGAAGAAGAACAAAAAAAGAACAAGACCAAAAAAAAAAAAAAAAAACGATTTCGCAGATGAGGAGGAGGAGGAGGAGCTGCTGGAGCATCAGCAGCAGAAGGTGGAGGGAGAAACTGCGGGAGGTGGGAAAAACATATATATGTTTCTTATGTTTCTCTCACCTTCTCCGGGTCCTTTGTAAAAACACAGATTTATAAGTGTGAGAGCCGCGAGTTGTCTAACAATGTGTTTTTAAGATAAAATTTGCAATGTCTCTGAAGAAAAGAAACTCTTAATTACACATATCTATTTATAAAATTAGAATAATATAATTTTTTTTGTATAATATAATTATTAACATTAAATTTTATTTTTTCATTAAACATAATTAATATAGATATTTTCATATAATTATATAAAATTAATTTGCTACAATAAAAATATTTCAAATATACACTTTTATAGTTTTTTTTTTTTCTCTTTTAAAAATACACTAGCACCCTCATCATCTACCGGCTCCCTCACGGTCCGAAATTCTGACAGAGAGGTTTGGTCTGTAATTTCCTCTGTTTTTGTTTTAGTTGACGTAACTGTCTTGTCAGTGTTACCGTAAGGGCTGGCTGGACTCGCCGTTCCTTTCTCGCGCAATAATCAGACAACGCCCCAAGTGCGAAGGTTTTCTTTTATCCTCCTCTTTGGGCAAAGCCAAATTCTGAATCAATTATGAAGATAATGTTACATGGTTCTTCTTTAATATTGACGAAATTTTGCACGAGGTGAAACAAGAAGAAAATTTTTTAATATGATTCATCGAATCAATGACGAGTTTAGAGAACTAAAATAACTTGACATTGGATATAATAACACTAATACTATATTGTATGGTCAATCAAAACATTTGAATGATGAAATAATTAAATTCTTCTAATGTCATCTTTCTTATATTGTGGGTCTCCCGGCGGTTAAACAGTCCAGAGTCGAGCATGAAATTTTTGGACAGGCGATTTTGGCAGAAAAAAGCGGACGCTTTTATATTTATCAGTTCAGCAATATATTCTATTTGTCTATTCCAATTTAGTCGATATTAAATAAGTTGTCACGTTGATCAAAATAAATAAATAAATAAGCTTCACCGTTCTCCTGCACACACAAAAAGGGGTAGCGCGGGCGGGATTGCTACTACTAGCATAACAATTTTGTAAAAATTAGTTGCCACCGCGTACACAACTGACACGACTATATTTAACATTTCGGTGTCCGATTCCAAGTTTTAACTCGCAAGTGAAGGTTGCAGCGAATATATGACTACAAAAGCTAATGTGAGCACCAAAGGTCCAGGCATCCAGCAAAGAACATCCCGGACTCTCGAGCTATTACAAACCGCTAGAAAAGACAAGGGGAAAAAGAGGACCAAGACCACATATAAATACCTCTAAGTTCTGTCATCTGCTGGTAACCCTGGCCTGAACAGAATCCAAATTTGACATTTTCCTGATGCTGAGCAGGGATAAAGAGATGTAATGGAACAATAAGAAGGCCAGCTTGTGGAAGTAAATGAAAAATGAAAAATAAAAAAATTACTTTGATATAAATTAAAAGGTGGTATAAGACAATGACATCTACATTAAAAAATCAAAAGAATGTAACCCAATGTCATTCACAATATAATTAACATTCAGATTCAGAGAATTCTCAATATAATTGACATTAAAATTCAGATAATCACATATCACTATACTATAATAATGTTACTGATTTTGCTGACATCCTCATTGCTCTAACTGAAAATAATGGCATGCCAAGAATGGATATTGCTTCAGAAAATACATTCAGAAGCTCTTGCTAGCTAGAGGTCAGTTTTAAGGATGTTCTCATGCATGTAAAATGAGACTTGCCGTGGAAGTTGGTAAGTGTGACATGGCTTCTGGATGGCTTTTGGTTGGCAACTGTCATATTCAAGGTTTTCTCAAGGACAAGTAATAATACAAATTTGAGACACTGACCTGTACAAAGCATCTCCACTGGGAGCCAGCTTCTGGAAAATCCAATCTGAAACCAGCTTTTCAAGAATTTCAATCTGCTCTTCAACCTCCCCTGCAAAAGAAAATAAAACAATTTCTGTTTCAATGTTTTCATACACAACTTGGTACTAGATGACCATAGACGTCAAGACATACTTCTTTCTGTCAATTCAAGACCATTTATGATTATCCTGTATACAAGTTCCTCCTTTGTGATGGGAGAATAGTTGACGGATTGGAATGTACTGTGAATCAGGGAAACTAGCTCAGGCAAGCAACCAGATGTCTGCTGCTTTGTAACACAACCACCACTCTCTTCCACCTAGAAAAATGATTGAATTGCAACAGATGTATAAGACAACAAAGACTGAAATTTTGAGTCACTGAAGTTGCTCCAATGGCAAAGGAGAGGCACAGTCACGCATATGCAAGTTAAAATTCAACATTTCTGATTCTCACAATTGAGGGTGTCAAAATTTTTGGAAGAGTGCAAATATTACATTGAGAATGAGGTAACTTCCAAAAGCATCTAGAAAATTTAATGTCAAACATCATCTCCAAGTTTCACTTTATGCTTTAGTAAGGACCCAAAAAAACCAATAATAAAAAGCAAAAATTTAGGATGCCTTCAATAACTCCTTTTTAATCCTTGCCATATTATTGGCCATGTAATTTATCAAATCAGCATATCACTTGAATGGCATTAGTACCGTGAACAATCTCAGGCTGTGAAACATTTACACAGTAAGAAATATATTGCAGTTACAGCATGAGGGCAGAGGAAATCAGCTAATACATCCTCATATGGGAAACTGACACAAGATTTATCAATTTCTGAAAAGACAGCATTAGAGTGATTGGATAGATTTTCAAACCAGCAAAATGCATACCTTTTGAAGTGTTGCAGAAGGGCCACATAGAGCTAGAGGAATATGACCTTTTAGACTATTGTAGCACTCTGAATCATCCACAACTGAGTCCAGCACATGTTCACTGCTTTTCAAGCAAGAAAAGTCTAAATACCTTTTTGCAGGCCTAAAAGATAATGTCTGTCTTCGGCTGACTATGACTTTGTGCTTGTCATCAGAACCAGGCACTGCTCGCTTTGGAGTTGACTGTGCAGGTGTTTCTATTGTTAAACTATCAGTAGCTGAGGCAAGGTTTGAGAGAGGGCTTCTGTAAGAATTTGAAATTGCAGTGGATTGGGGATGGAGTGGTTGGACTGATGTAGACCCAACGAAGGTGGAATTGGAATGTGTACATGAAGATTCTTCAGCTTGTTTGCTAGTAATTTCCAGGCTAGCCTCAGTACCCAATTGGGAACTCAGACTGCAAAATTCTTTTCCTACTATGGCCTTTCCATCTTGATGATTCAGATAATGCAAAGCCTCATGTGCAAAAGCACATGGAGTTACAACAGGTCGAATCCTCTCTATTTCAGCATCAAAATCCCTTCTTGAGAAATGTCTACAGAAAGAAGGATAAAGATGGGATAATTTTAACAAGGTATCTGGCGGACATTCTGTCAAAGAAGCTGGACATAAATGTTCTCGACCAGAGGTCTCACATAGTTGATTAAATGTCTTGGGAAACCCATTGTCTCGAAAATCACTAGTCTTGTCTTCTAAAGCAGTTTGTTTGCTTTTGTTGAATAAATCTGGCAGTATAGCCTCCGGAATGACATGAGCCTAGCAAATAAAGAATAAAAAATAATAAATTCCAGATGTATGCAAATCACAAGCCATCTCAGCATATGCTGGCTGAGCTGGAAGAGAGAATAGATACAGAAAACTAAGCATGCACTCAAAATTAACAGATTGGCTAAGGTCAACAGTCAAACTTTGCAGTTAGGCATAGTCAATGCAGTTGGTATATTCTTAGGATTGGTGCATGAGAAAATGTGAATCACATCGTTCAGAGACTTGTTGCAGCTACTGAAGGATCTTCAGAAACTGATTCAGTGCAGACCTAACACAAAGGTGATATGTCTCATATGCAGCTAAAACGAGAAGAAATCAAGCAGACATTAGAGAAATCAACAAACCAATACCTCAGGATGTTCAGTAAAGTAATTAATTAGCCTATATGAAAAAATTTGCTGCAGAGCAATATAGTCAGATTGTTTGCTGTGACCGGCAGTTACATCAAGCAGAAAGACAATTACAATGTCCTGTTTCATGCATAGTGTTTTCTTGTCATGCACAAGAATCTTGTCCAGGTGTATGGCTTCAGGAAGAATATACTTTATCTGTGCAAGCTGGCCACAAGATATTTCCCTGGAAAGAAAAATGTCAGTACAATATTTAGTTTTTTGAGGACATCTCAAAAGTGAAAAATCGAACCTCAGATGATCTTCGATGAGTATCAACAAATATTTCATTCAAAATTCTTAGACCAGAAAAAAAGCTAGAAATTAAACCGTTTCTTCTTGGGAAAATACAGATCACAATGAAAAGGCTAGAAACAAGAATAAAAACTCTGATCCAATCCCCTACCCTCCAACTGTCCTTCCCTCCTATCCACCAAAAAAAAAAAAAATTCATCTACTGCAATAAAGCCTAAAGAAAGCAGACATAATCCTCCAATTCCAAGCATTGCAGTATAGGCTTTCATATTTCTGACCTTGTTAGAATATTCATTACCATCCTAGACATAAATAAACAAATGCTAAAGCGAGTGAAGTCATCGACCAAGTTATCCATGGATTGTGCCTCCCTAATGCAGTGTAAAAACATCTTCTCATACTGCATCAGGTTTTCAGAATTGACCTCTGTAAACTGTTTTAGTCTACACATGTGACAGGATATCATGCACTACAGGTGTTGTCCAGGGGAACAAAAATTTGCAGGGGCGTGTCATTAGTTGTCTTCCATTTTTTGATGGGAAAAATAGCAGCATACGGTCAGCACTAACTGTTTGCCCATGTTATTAAATTAAGAACTGCTTTTACAAGGTGATGGTGTCACAACCGACCCTCCGTAAATGGCTCCTTTAAAGCGTCGGTAACAAAAACAGAATTGGAATCAAAATGGGGAAAAAGAAGAGTGGGGTTGCAGATTTACCATTGAACAAATTTAAATGAAACTGCAAAAAGTGAGCGGCTACCTTTTAACCAACACCTGCACCTGATTACATATATTCTGAAAAGTGGGTAGCTTCTTGCGCAGACTAAGCAACCTCAGAGAAGAAATCATGGCGTCAAAGACTTCTGTTATGGTCTTGTAACTGAAAGAAGACAAAAAAATGAAAAAAAAAGCCAGCCTCAGGAAGAAACTCAGGACATGGAAAAGGATGAAACAAGGTGCATCAGCTAAGGGGAGATGCCCACCTTTCGATTTGTAGATGGTCAATTCGTGCAGCGCTGAATTTGGTATGCAAAGGCTGAGAGTGAGAAGCCTTCTCTGGGGTCTGTGCTCCAAAGTCGTTGGTCTCTGAGTTCTTATCCATAATAACAATGGAAGCGGCGGCTGGTTTTTGAGGTGTAGGAGGAATAGTGAGGATGTTGTTGTGCATATTTTGCCTGCCTTTTTGGTCGCCTTCTTTCTGACTCCGACCCATGCCGATTTCTCCACAACAGCAAATGATCTGGAAAAGAAAAAAAAGAGCAAAAATAAAAAAATTAGTTGAAAAAAGAAGGGCCACGCTTGGACCTACCCCTACCTGCAAGCGAAACCACTTTGGCATTCAATTGCTTCATTCGGCCCTAGATTTCTTCTTTTTTTAAAAAAAAAATAAATAAAATTGAATGAGATGTGGAGCCAATGGTTCCATATTATCGGATCGGAAGAGGAATAAAGAAGAGTGACTGTGGTTAAGGGCGAGCAATTGAAATGAAGAGGAGAGAAGGCCCCCAACTAAAACATTAACAAAACAAAAATATGAAGAATGGAAAGTATGATTTTTACTCTGTTCCGTATTATGATACGAAGAATGGAAGAATTTCAGCAGCCCAATATATATAAAAAGAAAGTTATTGACATCTGCGATTGGTAGCAGAGTGAGTGACGTCCCGTAGTGAGCCAGCGAAAGAGGGAAGAGGGAGGGAGGGTAGAGCGGAGGCGGGGTTAAAAAATAGCCGTTAATGTTATGTTCACGTTGTGTGCAATTTTAGGTCAGCAGCCTTACCTGCCTTTCTTCAAAATCGAGTGCCAGCCCGCCTGCCTGTCGCCCTGGGTGGATATCATCATCTATCCCTTTCCGTTTCATCGACCTTTTTTCCAAGTGGGTGGAGGCTGAAAAAGACAAAAAAATCTATCAGTAAAATTTACTAAACTTATACCTAGGGGTTAGTTAGTTTCTTCTTTTCAATAGATATTTTTCAAATTTATTTATTTAATATTATCTTTTCACATTATTTTATGAATTGATTTGAAAAATAATAAATAATAAATTTATACTATGTACAAAATATTTTATGTTATACATTATATTTTATAAAATATAAAAAATCTTATTTTAATATTTATCATATCATTATAAAATCTCTTTATGTTATATAAAATATTACTTATATTACATAAAAATTTTTACTTGTATAAACAATCTATCTATCTATAAAATCTAAATTAGTTCATGATTATGCCAAAAGCCCAGAACCTTATGCTCTGTACTCACGTCAACACATAATCCATTCCCAGCGGCTGTCGGCTTCCACGACCCCGACCACGGGGATAGGGAGCTACCAAGGAAACATGAAACTACTATTTATCTTTGTACAACAATAATGCAACAATCTATAACCTCTTTGGGTATAAAATAAGATTCTTTCTTTAAAAAAAAAAAAACTCTATTAAAACCTACATTAGTTCTCTACAGTTAAAAAAAAAACAAGCATGTATACGGAACGGACAGCCAGGCCCATAAGACACAGGTCAGCTGATAACAGCGCACATTACATTCCAGGAATTCCATGTTTCGAGTTCCTAGTGGGAGTGGTTATCCATTTAGATGCCAAAGATGCCTAATGGTTCTACCGCTCACTATAATTTTGGCTGGGAGAATAAACTACAAAAATAGCGGATACCAGGGATCTTATTTGGTGAATTATATTACTATGATAAACAGAGTCAGTTGTGAGGATAAAAGATCTGCATCATTTTGAAAATATTGAGAAGGTTCTCCAAAAATTTTCACTTCGATCTCCAATGTCAAGTGAAAGTCAACAACTATGCAAAAGGCACATAACCATAAAAACACTCATAATTGAACTCAAGGAAACATAATGTTTATTATAGATATAGAGCTAAGAAAATCACGGAGGAAAAATGTTAAAAGAGTCTAAAAGTCACTGTTCACCAAACTATGATAATTTGTAAGAATAAGTTATCCCCGTGTCCTTTTAATTAAAGAAAGAAAAGGGTGTGTCATATATATAGCTTCGGAGACCGATCGGAATTGAGATTGGAAAAAAATAGAAGAAGGGAAACGAAAAACTTGAAGACCTCATCATCTCTTTTCCCATCTCTCCTGTTGTCTTCCCTTCTCTTCTGGTTTTTCAGTATCCTACACATCAAAACAGAGTCCCACAGCCTCTTCCAATTTATGAGTATGTCGGACCAAAACGCATGAATTCTCTACCCACTGAAGAAAGAAGCATATCTCATCAACTTTTTTTTTCTTCAATAAAAAAAGAGAGAATCCCCCACATCCATAAGAGTCATGTCCCTGAATATTAATAATAAATATAGTACAGAATCAGGGATATACATGAATAGTAAGTTGGGATAATACTAATAGACTTCTGAGTTACTTTCAAATAAATCACAGTTTGAAGGCGAAGTCCCTTTTAGAATTAGTTGAGTCCCCCGGCCTAACAAGAAGTCCAATTAAATAGTTCTCTTGCTGAGTTGAGCCCGAGCCATCTTATGATGGGTTCGGCCCGTTGTTAAATACAAAGAAATTATTGAACGGACTAATTGTGTTTACAGACCAAAGTCAGACAATGTATCGAATGGATTGGACTAAGTGTACATATCACTGAACAAGCAGACTCGTTTCTCTTTGTGGGAATGTTGCCGCCTGGGACTCGCGGACTTTCTACAATGGCAACGCACTTGCGTTTTTGCGCGCAGCAGCCCACGTAAGTGTCATATCGATCTCCTCGCATGTTTTAATTTTAAATTACGCGGCCTCTCTGGTAATCCTTAGCAATTTTTTGACTGTTGTAAAGGGAGTTATTTCGGTTGCAAAGAGACGCAATTTCCTTCTGTGGAACTTCAATCTCTCAGACATTTCAATTACGTTTGATTTAGCCGCCTGTTGGTGTCGCCGGCGGCATCCGATGATAACACTATGCTGGTGTAATTAACTAGTATCACTACGGTGACAATATTATTAAAAGCACCAAGCAGTTGTTGTGCAACTTCTCAGACATTTCGACGGCATGCCACATGAATGTAGGTTTCTACTTTATTATATGTATACATATATATATATATTAAAAGAGTGAATATCACGTCCAATTTGAGATTTTTGTTCGGAGCCGTGGGTCAGTTGGCTTGTTGCATAAATGAATTCAAAGCCGAGATGTTCCTCGCTGTCATACATACGGCGGGTAATCTATGATCTATGGAATACATGAGGATGGATCGCGTTGCCACTAGGAGTAAATCCATGTGATGTCTCCTGGTTTTCACTGTGCACGCATTCTGCAGTACTGCGGCAGAAAATGAGGGCCTTGATTCTCGGAATGGAGAGGGATGGGGTGGGATAGGTTTGACCAGTTTAGTGGCTCCATGATTATTTTGATTAAGCGCATGCTCGCGGTCTTCAATATTTGCAAATGCCACCCTTTTCCAAAGCTACTGCTTATAGGGATTTGGTTAGTCAAGACTCCAGGTCATCAGTCCTAGACATGTAAAATGGCCTCTTTTTCGGAAGTTTAGTGTTTTTTTTTTTTTTTGGGTGCTGTGTACTACCCATTTATCCTCTTAAAAATTGGGACAATAAACACGACAGAGCTTATAAATTCAAATCCCGTAGATCCGAAATGTGCTGGGCTTGAGTCATTAATTATGCTTAAATTGTATAGTGTTTGAATTTATTTTTTGCACTTAAATAAAAAATTCAATTTCACTTGAATTCTTTAAAAAAGTTAAGATTAATTTTCAAATAAAAAATAATTTTATAAATAAATAAATATATCATTTAAGTGAAATCCTCCCCCCCAAAAGCCTTGTTATTATTACATATTTAAACTCGAGATCTAAAACAAAAAATTACAAAAATAAATTTTTTATTTAAGAAATAAGATAAAATATTATAATATTTGTACACGAATTCTTAGTAGTAAAATTGAACTTTTAATTGAAATTATTTGTCTTAATTAATTTTTTTTATTTTTAATTGATGATAATATATTGTATTTTTTAATAATTTAATTATCTTTAAATTATACAAATTAACCTGTATATTTTTGTAGGTATAACTTTTTAAATCTAATTACATAATAAAAACTTTTAAAATTTCAACTAATATTTAATAATATAATAAAAAAATAACAAACAGACTGAGTCTAAATCTTAGGAACAGGTCATATTTGACTGGTTGCACTTAAGCTGGCCCATATTAAACAAACACATGTTAGTCGATGACGACCTAACCCGCTTTAATCGATTGCTAAATCCCATCGAACCATGACTTAAAAAACGATTCGAATGAGAATCTTTTGGTTTAGTCATTTTAAAAACTAAAATTGCATTGAGTTTTGGTTAGTTGAATACTGGTGAACCTAAAATTTTTATTCAATTTGATTTATCGCATATGATAACAGGCTGAGAAATTATTTTTAATAAAAAATTTAGAAATTTTAATTTGAATATAAAAAAATATAATTTTGATGTAATTTTTTAAAAAGTTATAATTATCATTTTATAAGATAAAAATAAGTAATTGTTTAAAACATAGTAAACATTTAGTTATATTTATTTGATATAGATAATTCTACTAATAATAATTTTTAAAAAAATTAATATGAAAAACACTTCACCTGTGTTCTCTTAAAATGCTTAAGGAGAGATTTAACCTCAGGAATACAAAGGTGCAATAGACTAATTAATACCACTTATATATTGCATGTTAGGAAAGCAGTTGTCGTCATTTGAGATTAGCCTAACTAATGCAACTATTATTAGTTTACCAGATTGAATTGGAGAATTTGATGCATCTGTTATCTGGTATTTGTAACTGGGATGGCAGAGAAGTGGTATCACGATGTCCTAATGGGCAATGGCTGCGATTATAGTGGTAAACCCAATATAAAAACTCTCTGATTGTAAAAAGTTAAGAAATTATTGTTAAGAGACTGGACTTATCACATCACATCCCCTTTAAATTTTAAGTTAACAGTCACTTTGATTAATAATAATAATAAAAAAAACATAAATATACGGAATGAATGAATATTTTCTCATCCATCATACCTTTAAATGTCACCAAAACTGTAGGCATAGTCTATAGATGACTTGATAGGCAAATGAGGTTTGACTAATAATTTCTTCTCACGAACTCTCGGCTTTGGAATGCGGTTTTCTTACTTTTATAGTTAATTAAATCTTTAAATGTATCTATCAAAAAAAAAAAAAAGAAGAAGAAGAAGAAGAAAATCAATGCCTTGAACGTGACGGTCCGATCTAGGTAAGGAATTGTTCCTTGAATGCTTTAAATGTGATGGTGGCATGTTGGGAACTCGGCTCTTCTCTACGGAGTAATTTCACATGGTACTTTTTTCGCGTCTCGCTGTCTACCTGTTAATGGCGTTTTTGTGTAAGTTATAGTGTTATACTTCAATTCAGGACAACGAATTATGCGTATCATAACTTTCGTTCTCACGTCATTAATTTGGCTCTTTGTGCATCTGCACTTCCTTCCTTGCTGTCTCTCGTTATCCCTCCAACTGCTTTCTTAGTTGTTGAGAATACAGAGGAGGGGGCAGGAAAAGCGCTTATAAGATCATAAATCAAAACCAGACATCAAAGTTACTTCTAATTTTAAGAGGACTGTGAGGGGCGAGAGGCCTTTTACATAGGGGGTCTGGCCCTCTTTTCTCCCTTGTTTGCCTTTTTTATTGCATTTTTTTTAATAATAAAAATTGAGAGACTATGACTCGCTTATACAGGAGAGTTTTAATCTGTTTAACTTTTCAGTTATTTTAATTCTTTACAAAATTAATGCACCCCTATCTCTTCTCCTCAATAATGCTCACAGTGCACATTAAGAGACCCGTGTATGCATTTTCTGCATAACTGTAACACATGGAACTCAAACAATTATTTGAATTTGAACCTCATATTACTTTTTTTTTTTTTTTGTCTTGTAAGCTTTTATGGTTTTCAGCTAGCATTTGTGTGTTTCGTCGTCATCCTTCTTCTTCGTGGCGCTAGCTTTCTTTGAGGAGTGTGCGGAAGAGGAGTGACCGTGAATTGCAAACGCGTTCAGCATAAGGTGGTTATTATGTGCTGGTACATAACCATTCGAGTGAGGACATTTTGGTCCTAAGGCCAGCCGGCTTACCATAAAATCTTCTTCACACAGGTCAACGAGTGTTGTGGGCTAATTCTATAGTTTTTTTCTGGTTGTTTCATTAATTACTATTTCACTCAATTGACAAGTAGCCTTGTACAAGAAGTTAATTCATTAAAATTTTCAGGTTGTGAATCACAATAGAAGGCTTGAATTATTTGGGCAGCTTCCATCTCTCTCCTCATCCCTACCTCCTCCGCCCAGGGGATATACACAGGATGGAGGAAATTCATCCGGTGATATGGGCTATAATGGTCCCAAGCCTCATATTCGTCATTTTGGTGGCAAAATATGTCTGCAGCAAGAACAAGGATAGAAGAAGCAAAAAATTGCCACCAGGAAGAAGAGGCTGGCCATTAATTGGTGACAGCATCAACTGGTACAATGCAGTTGCAGGCTCTCATGCGCCTCAGTTTGTTGAACAACAGGTTAAAAGGTAAAATATTATATCTAGCAACTCGCATGTCCTTTTGATTTTTCTTTTTTCCTTTTTTTTTTTAATTTCTGCTAAGAGTTTTCGTGCTTCCTTTGATTTTTTTGTTCTGTTCCTTTGGAGAGTATGCTATGGTCATTATGTCTAATGCCTCTGCGTATGGATGACATGTGGTCAAGCCGTGTTGATCGATACCCTTTCAGAAACTTTAGAATCCATAATTGCTTTGCACTTTACAAACTTACTCCGTTCTACAAGGTGCCTCTAAAAGGCCCTCGGTCTCCTTTGCTCATGCTTAAACTTTTAAGCAACTTGCAAGCTGAAAATTTAGATTCCATCTGCATCAGTGTTGATGGTGAAGCAAAGAACGCATTGGGCATCAATCTTATCCACAGCTTTGGTCGTCTATGCAGGTATGGGAAGATATTTTCGTGCAGTTTGTTTGGCAAATGGGCGGTGGTCTCAGCCGATCCAATCTTCAATCGATTCGTAATGCAAAATGAAGGCAAATTATTTCAATCAAGTTATCCGAAATCTTTTAGAGATTTGATTGGGAAAAATGGGGTAATCACAGAGCAGGGAGAGCAACAAAGAAAACTCCACGCTATTGCCTCAAATATGATGCGGCAAGAGAAGCTCAAGTTTCATTTCTTGGAGGATATTCGGCTGGTTGTGCTTCAGACGTTGACCAAATTTGACAACAACCAAGTCATTCTTCTCCAAGATGTTTGCAGAAAGGCAAGCATGTACATCTATATACATGTTATATGTAAAGTAACAAGCGCCACGCGTTGGTGCGCATCTAAGTCATTAAAAGGTCTATATTTTTTCATTGTTCAGGTGGCAATTAATCTAATGGTCAACCAACTATTGGGTGTATCAAACGACTCAGAAGTTGATGAGATGGCTTTATTATTCTGTGACTTTGTTGATGGCTGTCTCTCTGTTCCAATCAATTTGCCAGGTTTTGCTTACCACACTGCCATGAAGGTAGCACATATATACGGCCTCTTTTTTTTTTTTTTGTTTCTCATTTGTTTTCATGAATTTTTACTCCAAACAATTGCTGACTTACCCGTGACAGTTTGGACTGATGCCAGCCGTAAGTTAATGAAGTCGCAAATCATATATATGATATCAATTAGTTAATGTAATATGTATGCACTTGCAATCCTAGGCAAGGGAGAAAATTATAGGCAAGATAAGCATGACGATGGAGAAGCACAGAAAGAAAAGCACACCCGGAGTGAGTGACGGCCTACTTGGAAGGCTGCTGCGGGAGGGAAATTTGCCTGACCATGCAGTGGCAGACTTCATTATTAACCTTCTTTTTGCTGGAAATGAAACAACGGCCAAGACAATTCTTTTTGCAATTTATTTCCTCACTCAGTCTCCTACAGCATTACAAAGACTGTTGGTACCCATTTCACTTGTGCTATTTTATACGTACATATGATCTTCGTAACATTTTTATTTTTATTTTTTAAATATAATCCCGTTTCTGCTGTTGATTATTTTGTTACCTCGCTCAGCTCCAGAGCACCATGAACGGAGATTGGAGGACAAATACCCTCTAATTTGTCGTTCCTCTTAATTACACATGTAATTTTGGACTTGAACAGGATGAACAAGATAGTGTAAAGAGTAAATGCATGGGAGAGGGAACGCTTAGTTGGCTAGATTACAAAGCAATGCCCTTCACCCAATGCGTAAGTCTTAAGTTGCCTTTCTGCTCAGCTGTACTGTATTGCACTTCCCCATCTTTATCTCCCCCGTTCGTTGTGTATCGATCAATGTTATCTTTTCGTGAATCGCGCCAATGAATTTTATTGGAAACTTTTTTTAATTTTTTCTTCTAAAAAAAAGAAGTATTGGCTTCTAATTTATGTCCTCTGCAGCTGCAAAGTTGATCCACAGCCAAAGATCAGATGTAGATAATGAACCACTAACAAAACCTATAGTAGCGATCCAAAATCTTTTTAAACGTGTTCATGTAGGTTATTGACGAAACACTTCGACTGGGGGGAATTGCAATCTGGTTAATGAGGGAGGCGAAGGAAGATGTAATGTACCAAGGTTAGGTGTTCTTCATGGTAAAATTGTGTAGCTACTAATGCTCGTCTACTACATTAGCTTCCACCAACTGCTTGCCATGTGCGGTTGCTCGATGAGATTAACGCCACCTTTGTTGGGCTGCTTGGCAGAATATGTAATTCCCAAAGGAATCTTTGTTGTTCCATTTCTTTCGGCGGTACATTTGGATGAAAATTTGTACGAAGGAGCTCTCAGCTTCAATCCATGGAGATGGATGGATCCGAAAAATCAGGTAAGCTAATCACTCCTTCCAAAGATGTTGCAAAACGCAACTTCGAATCTTTTGGACATTCCTCGTGAAAAAAAAAAAAAATCTGCATTCTGTATGGCCTAATTAAGCGGTTCTACTTGTACTATTTTGTACGTAATTTGTAAGTAGTTAATTCTGTGTGTATGCTCAACCCAATTCCTTGGGATTGGGATTAATTAATCATATGCTACGGTAACTATCAAATAATTCTGAGTTAATCCAACCTAATGGTGAAGGACAAGAGAAACTGGAGAAGTAGCCCATCCTATTCTCCCTTTGGAGGTGGTGCTCGGTTGTGTCCAGGAGCAGAGTTGGCTCGCCTCCAGATTGCCCTGTTTCTCCATTACTTTGTGACCTCATACAGGTGATTCTCTCTTTCCTCTCAAGATAAAAAAAAAAAAAAAAGTCTATTTGCGCCTCCACAATCCATTCGTGCTTGACGAGACTGGCCGGCGTACGCATGTTTTACTCCCGCGGCTTTCTTGAGTTTGATCAACATTCTTTGCTAGCGACTATATTTATATTTATTTGTGTGCACACAGAAGGAAAAAAAAAAAAAAAAACTGATCTTTAATTGAAACACACGGGAGTAATCCTCGAGGAAGGGAAGTCTGACCAGTCAACACTGTTTGCAGCCAAATTTTGTATTCAAAGAAAACCATCTGATACTACGAGTATCCGAGAGGATCAATATATATATATATATATATATATATATATATATATAGTAAAAATGTGAGGTCTTAAATCATTTTTTCTTTTTTCAATTTGATTGGTTAGGTGGACCCAGATTAAGGAAGACCACGCGTCGTTCTTTCCATCCGCACGTTTAGTGAACGGTTTCCAAATTCGCCTAGCCAGACGACACAGCCAATTTGTGAACGGAGGCTCTTAAGACCCGGAAGATGCAAAGCACGAACTCAGTCATCCTCATTATTGACTGATTAGAGTATCATTTATCGCCCGTAGGCATTGTTAATTATTTAATATACTTGTTAGTTGATATAATGTTAAATACAAATGTTAATATGTTATAAAGCCGATTAGTGGTCAACTAGTTGAAGAATATTTATGAATCTACCTGCTGCAAAAAAGATATATGTATTTGTAATTCAGTCGAAATCTGTTGTTAAACGTTATTTCTTTTTTTTTTTAAAGAAATTTTATGAATACATTATAATTATTATGAAATCTAAATTTGTATTCACGGAATGAATTTATAAGTTCAAAAGAGATGCAATGATAAAATTTTAGAAGGAAGTTTATCGTAGTTGAGAGTTTTATAGCGACAATATCCTTAAGTTTGTACATGAATAGAAGTTCCACAATTGCAGTGTGATGAATGGATGTTCCACATTGCTAAAAACACCTTGTTAGGCCGAGGATTTACATGTTTAGATCACCGACTTCATAACAAAGAAAATGACTTCTTCTCTTGGTTTCAATCTAAAACAATCTCTTTATAACAGAAACTGTTTTTTTTTTTTATTTTATAAAACCATATATTTATTAATATTCTAAAAACAAAAATTTCTTCTTCGATTTAATTAATTTATTCAGTTTCTAAGACTTAAAAATATGGAAAAGATCCAAAGCTAAAAAAAGTCCGATCTATGTAGAAAAGAACAATAGTCATGGGCTTTTGAGATCCAAAGCTGATTAAAGTCCAATCTATTTAGAATAGTAATATAATCAATTGGTGGGTACGGACGATGTCATGGGAAATATTTATTAGGTGCTTTTGTAATGTAGCCCAACAAGAGAAAAAAAAAAAAAAGGGATTGGTATTTGATTGGTATCTTATCGTCTTCTCTTTGCTCTGAATTTGCGTTTTTTTGAATGTCCCAGTCCGACCCTGGGGCTGAAGCTTCCTTTCTTTTCTTGAATTGCAGCAGTTGTAAATTCTATCGTTCTATTTTTCTGCCAAAACTCCGAAGAACCCTAAAGGAAAGAGGAGAAGGGCTTATGCATTGTATGATAAAATTGGAAAAGTGTAAAAGTATAAGTTACATAGTTAAGAAGCTTTATATTAAAAATAATAAATAAATAAATATAATAAAATTTATAAATTTAAGATATGATATTTAAAATATTGTCAATTTTTTTTATTTTGAATTTTTGCGTTTCAATAAGGTATTTATTATTATTATTATTATTATTTTTAAAATTCTTTTCATTCTTCTCACGAACAGAGTCTGTCTAAAACAATTACCGCATTAACTTCCTTCGTGCACGGTCTGGGCTTATCAACTTTCCGTGGAAGTTCTTCTCATTTGTCTCAAGACCTCAATTTTCATGCTCTCGCTGGGAGCGCATCTGTTCAACCTTTTTAACTTTAAATGGGGTTCTCGAGGACAAAAAAATAAATAAATAAAATTGAAACTTATTTTGCGAAATAACTTTATGTAGAAGTTTCCATGGCGGGCCTAAAGTTACAATTAACAAATATAGCACAAATGATAGTCAATCGCGCCTTTGATGCTCTTACAGACGGTTATTTTACTTTCACTTGTATTCCATTTGGCTATCACTTTTTCTAGTTAGCAAAATGTAAAGCTTTTTATTTTTGATGAGGTCAAGCAAGCTAATCCAAGCTTTCATCATGTGTTTGAAAATCTACCAAGAGGAGCAATCCAAGCTCAAATCCATCGTCGTTTATCCACTTCTCAAAAATCCTTGCTTTCCGATGCGCGTCGGATCTTGGAATCAATTCTTTA